>JAWWLR010000148.1:18315739-18327009 GCA_035041075.1 Acraspis erinacei | reverse complement strand
CTTCAATGCAAACTGCAAAACTTTAAGCCAGAAAAATTTAAACTGCACCCCTTAAAACTGCAGCACTTTGAACTATAGAACTTGAAACTTTAGAGCTGCAGCACCTTATACTACAGTACTTAAAACAGCAGCAGTTTAAACTGCGGTACTTAAAGCTACAGTCTCCAGAGGTTTCAGCTGCAGTGTTTCGAACACCAGAACTTCAAACTACTGAACTTTAAATGGTTTTAATTGAAACCGCAGCACTTTAAACTTCTTTAATTCAAAATGCAGCTGAATAAATAGCAGCACTTTCTACTGAAGCACTTTTGGCTGTAATACTAGAAAATGCAGCAGTTTTAAGGGCAGTGGTTTAAAGTAAATAAGTTCTAACTATAGAGTTTTAAATTGCTTAAAACTGCAGCACCTTAAACTCCGTTGCTTCTGCATGCAGCTCAATGAACAGCAGAAATTTATACTGAAGCAATTTAAACTGTAACACTAGAAAATGCACCAGTTTTAAAGGCAGTGCTTTAAAGTGCAGCACTTTAAGCTACAAAAGTTCGAACTTATAGAGCTACAAAAATAAATACTTTAAACTTCGTTCCTTCAAAATGCGGGGCAGTAAACAGCAAGACTTCATACTGAAGTACTTTATACTGTAGAACTAGAAAATGCAACAGAAAAAGTATCTGAAAGATAAAAGGTGACTCATTCAGAAATTTAAGAGCTTTGTAAAGTTGGTTTTTATAAAATTAGGAAGGACAGTGACCGAAAGCCTCTTTAAAAAATATCAGTTTATCAAAATAATATAAAACTTATTGTTGATTCTTAGCAGTTAAAAAAATAAAATCCACGTGTCTGTAAATCTTTCCAAATAGATTTCATTTTCTACACAAATATATTGGAAATTTAGAAAAAGGGAGCAGTGGGTCGTCCTTACAACTTGCAATTGCACGTCTGACTGAAATCAGATACTACTACTGGCTGGAAGCTTCCTTATTCTCCTATCTACTTTTTCATATGCAGTGGAACTGATTATACAATCGCATTGTCTAGGGGCTGTAAATCATAATAAATACTTCCCACTTCCTCTCGAAGATAATTTCATCCTGTAAACTCGGCGTTTAGCAGTTCGCAAGCAGTTCTAAGATGAATTGCCTAGGTCGGACCAAAGTCGACGACTTGGAAACAGTTTCAGGTGGAATCCGATGATTCTATCTATTGTTCGACGCACGGTTTCGCGATCTCGTGATCAATGTTGGAAAACTATTTCCTATAGAACAGAGCGCTAGAAGATAGAGGAAACCCAAATGCTGACTCTGGACGTCCGGAACGAAAGCTTGTGCCAGGTGAGGGTCGAGGACTCCGATTCAGTGAGAAGTCTTAGAACAATCGCTCCCAGATTCAGTGAGCACTAATTTGTGACGAATTGTGCATCCGACCTGTTCATAAATTAATAATTATTAGGAATTATTTCTGTCTGTTTAAATTCAAGTCTTAAGTTTCAGCTGGCTTATCGAGTTTTCCTATCTTTAAATTTGTTTTCTATCAGTTTGAGATTTAATTCTAAAGTGACAGGTATGAATGAGACAAAACTGCGCTTAAGTACCAACTTTTATTTAAAAAATTTTTAAGTCCAAATAGTGACAAAAGTACTGGAAAAGTTCCATTTCTGTTTTTTTTCTACAAGGGTTGATATGACTTTTGTAGGGCAAAAGTATCGAAAAAGTCTCATTTATTATGTTATTTTTAAGTCATGCAGAACTTTTTTAGGTTTTATCTTAAGAGATTATTTTGAGTGTGAAAGGTTTCAAAATAAGTCGACCGAGAATATGGCAGATATTAAAATATTTTTTTATTTTTCAGGGTATTAAAAAGCAGAAAAACTGTGTAATTTAGGAGGATATTTAAAACTTTCGAAAAGATTCTAATACAATTTAAATCTTGAGAAGATTTTAAAAAACTTCAAACGAAAATGTAAATGTTGGGAGATTTTGAAAAAAGAAGCTTTTTAAGATTTTTAAAAGAATTTAAGTGAATCAGAAAATATTTCAAAATATTCCATGGGAAAATGAGTTATTGCTTTTAGAATTGAATATTGTTAATAATTTTAAATGATTTTCTAAAATTTCGAATTTGAGAAAAATCCGATTCATTAAAAAAATTAAAATAAAATGTATATTTTTTAAGATTTATAAAACAAGAAGCTTTTGAAGAATTTAGAAGGTTTTCAAAAGAATAAACATTTTCCCTAAAATTACTAGGAAAATTTGAGTTGATTGTTTAGTTTTTAAACGTAATCTTAAAATCAATTTTAAAAAGATTCTAAAACATTTCTACTGGTTTCCTCAAATTTGAAAAAGAATATAGAAGATTTTGAAGCAAAATTAGTCTCTTTTGCAAGATTGCACAAAGTTTTATTTTAAAGAATGATTTTCTTTTTAAATATTTGTAAATTTCTTAAAAAATTCTATAGGTATCAAATATCTTTCGAATTGCCTTGAATTTTTTCTAATATTTCGTAAAAACCTGTGAAAATTCAACTCTTGTAATACAAATTTATGTTCAAGGTTATTTAAAAAGGTTTGATTGTTGTTTAAAATGGATGCATTAATTTGTCAAAAATTCACCTTTTCTTTCAAAATTTTCTCTTCGGGATTGAAAATTGATAGATTAAAAATTGATACATTTTTTCCTTGTGTCGATTAATCATTTTATCTTAAAAATTCCTGTATTTGTTAGAAAATTCATATTTTTGTTAAAAATTTTTTTTTCGAAAATTTAACTTTTCATTTAATTCAAAATGTACCTTTTTTTTAAAAAATTCAAGAATATTGTTTCAAATTCTTTTTTTTTTGTTTAAAGATCCATAATTTGTATAAAACTAGGTATTTCTTTGTATCGAAATTTATATTTTTTAGTTGAAAATTCATTTAGTTTGTTCAAAATTCATATATCTTGTTAAAAAATCCATACTTTTATATTAAAAATTGGAATTGATTGCAGAATTTTTGTCTGCTTAAAAATTGAATCATTTTGTTGAAAATTAATTTTTTGTTAAAAGCATATATTTTCAAGTGTAAACTTAATTCATTTATCAGTTTAAATTTATTTATTTTTGTTGCTAAAAATAGATTTTTTTAAAATAAAATATAATTATTCTATTTCGGTCTCTTTTTGTGAAAATGGTATCATAAGGTTGAAAATTTATTCTTTTTGATGAAAATTGGTCTTTTAATTATAACTCTTTCTACATGTCAAAAAATGCAATTTGCTTCCTCATAGACGAAGCTTTCCTTAGTTATTTTAGATTCATTATTTTATTTTTAAACTTAATTTTTTGTTAGAAAATTTATATTTTTGTTAAAAATGTATATTTTTATTTCAAAAACTCCGCATTTTTGTAGAAACTGTTGTATTATTGAATTTAAAACACAACATTAAGTATAATATTTTTCATTATTTCTATTATTTTCTTTCAAAACTTTATTTGTAAAAAATTTAATGTTTAGTTTACTTTGAAATGCATCTGCTCATTAAAAAGTTTAAAATGTGGTTAAAAATTAATTCTGCTGTTGTTCCGGATTCATCATTTTTCGACAAAATTTATTTATTTTATTGAAAATTTATATTTTATAGTGGAAAATTCATTTATTTGTTTGAAAATTCAATTACCTTCGGAAAAAATGCATGTTTTTTTTTCTTGAACATAGAACTTTGCTGCAGAATTTATATTTGCTTTAAAATTTAATACTTTTGTTGCAAATTAATTATTTTGTTAAAAATTTATATTTTTAAGTTTGAAAACTTAACTGCTTTATAATAAGTTTTTTTCTGGAGAATTAGTGAAAATTAGAGAAGGGGAAATAGACAAATTGAGGGAAAAGAGGGGGAAAATAAGGGGTAGAAATTATGTGGAATGATGGGAGGGCTTCATCGTTATTGCGGATGACTAGGGGATAGGAGGTTAAGACCTCAAGATGAAAAAATAAATTTCCAAAAAATGTTCAAATTTTTTAAATATTTCACAAGGACATCAATGACTTTAAATATAGTTGATAGATTCAAAAATAATGTAAATAATTAAACGATGTCAAACTTTCAAGGGATTTAAAATATATAATATATATATAAAAGGAAATTAAAAAAAATGTCAGGGTTTTTGAAAAATTTTAAAGTTTTTAACAAATTTTACAAAAGATTCAAAAGTTTTCAAAAGATATCAGAAGATTTTAAATATTTCAAAACAATTTCGAAGATTTCAGAAAAAAATTTGGTATAAGAACGAAATTCACAAAATTCTTAGAAGGGTTAATAATTTTTCTCAAAACCTTGACAAAGATTTTAATGATTCAATATATTTTTTTACGATTTCAGAATATTATAACAATTTTATCAAAATATTCCAAAGATTCCAAGACAATTTCAACATTTTAAAAATAGTTCACAAGTATTTCAATGACATTAAATAGATTTGAGAGATTCAAAAATATTTCAAATGATTAAAAAGATGCCAAAACTTTCAAAGGATTTAAAATATTTCAACAGATTTTACAAGATTTCTCAAGAGATCAAAGATTTACGAAGGCTTTCAAAACATTTGTGAAAGATTAAAAAGATTTTAAAAAATTCAAAGAAATAGACAAAAATTTCAAATGCATGAACAAATATTTCAGAAAATTTCAAGAATTTCACAAATTATCGAGGATATTAAGGAATATTAAAAAATATTTGAACCAATTTCTCAAATAATTATCACACATTCTAAAACATTTCAAAGTTTTCAAAAAATATAAGAAGATTTCAAATATTTCGAAAGAATTTTAAAGTTTTCAGAACATTTTTAAGGATAACAACGAAATTCGCAAAGTTTTAAAAAAGAATTCAAAATATTTCACAAACATTTGACAAATATTTCAAATATTGCACAAATTTGGTATAAAATCAAGAAATATTTCAAAAGATTTGAAGATTTAAGAAAAATTTCATCCGCCACTTTTAAATGGTGGAAATGATTTCACTTGTGTCTGACTTTGACTGGCAGACACCTACTGGCAACCTGCCGGTACTAATTCAGGGATGTACGTCAAGCAGCGCTCGCCTCGCTAAGCATAGAGGTGGATAAGAAGAGGGTTCTTTTGAATAGAACGACTGGAATTCAGAAGGATAGGTCTATCTTATATTTCAAAAAAGGTAGAAAAGGATTCAATTAGACAGGTAAATAGGGATTAAAAAAGATGGATCAAATTTTACATAATGGATAGAAAAGAACAGAGCTGGATAAGCTGTGGATACATTTGGATTGTAGTACTGGGATTCATGAAGATAGGGCTATCTTATATTTGAGATATAAGATAAATATACGAAAGTTTGGTTGTCTAATGAATGTAAAAACACAGAGGTGGATAAGCAGAGATTTCGTTTGAACAGAACTATTAGGATTCAAAAGGGTAAGGCTATCTTATTTTTCAGAAAAAATAGAAAAGGATTCAACTAGATAGGAAAATATGAATTCTAAAGATAGATGAAATCTGAGATTGCCTGATGGATCGAAAAGGATAGACGTAGATAAGCGTAGGATTTATGTCGTTAGAAAGACTTTGATTCGGGAGGATAGGGCTGAATTATATTTAAAAAAGATAGAAAAAGATTCAATTAGATAGGAATATCGAGATTGAAAAAGATATACAAAATTTTTTATTGGCTAATGGATGAAAAAGGATTTAGGTGGATAAGCGGATGATTCATGTCGATAGAAACACTGGGCTTCAGAAGAGTAGGGCTAGTTTATACTTGAAAAAGAATAGAAAAATATTTAAATAGATAGGAATATAAGGATTAAAAAATGTGGATAATAATTCCAATTGAATAACAATTCGAAAAGGATAGAAACGAATAGAAAAGAATATATGTGATGATCTGTAGATACATTTAGATAGAAACACTAGGTCTCAAGAAGATAAATATATCTTAGATTTTATAAACATAGAAAAGTATTCAATTAGATAAGAAAAAAAGGATTGAAAAGGATAAACTAGAGTTTCGATTGCCTAGCGGATAGAAAAAAGTAGCGATTGATAAGCAAAGGATTTATTTTGAAAATAAACATTAGGATAGGGATAGGCAGTGCAAAGAAAATGATATAAGTGGATAAGTGGATAAGTGGCGGGTAGAAATGAATAGGTAGATTGGGATTGAAAAGAATAGAAGAGATTTTAGATTGAAAGAAAGATAGAAAATGATTGATGGAATAGCTACGGGAAAAAGATGGATACATTATTTCTTTCAATTTCAATCTTAGAGATAGAAAATGATTTAAACGGATAGAAACTCTATTCATTTACTTCCAGCAGAGGTTCTGCAGCTTCAATTGAAGTATAGTAAGGGAAAATAAGGGGAAATAAGGGAAACTAATTTTTAGATAAAGAAAGGGGCATTGAGAGGAAATTAGGTGAAATAAAGGGTGGAAATGTAATGAAATGAATATAAAATAAGGGCAAGGGCACTAGGGGAGTCAGAGAAAATGATAGAAAAAGTAATGGTAATTGATGGAGGGGAAGTAGAGGAATTCAGAGGAAATGGAGGGCGATAAAATAGGAAAAAATATGGAGAATTAGGGGCAGAAAAGTAGGGAAAGTAGGTCGAAATAAGGGGTGAGGATTATGGGTAATGAGGGGATGTCTTGTAGTTTATTGCGGATGACTAGGGGATGGTATGTTACGACTAAGAAAGGATAGAGAAAGCTAGAAGAGCGAGGAGATGGAAAAGTGAATTTCCAAAAAATTTACAAATTTTTTAAATATTTGACCAGGATATCAATGACTTTAAATTGGTTTGAGGCATTCAAAAATATTTCAAATAATTGAAGAGATATCAGAAATTTAAAAGGATTCAAAAGATTTCAGAAGACTTCAATAGATTTCAAAAGATTTCTGAAGAAATCAGAGATTTAGAGAACCCTTCAAACATTTGAGAAACATTAAAAAGATTTAAAAGACTTCACAGAAATGCACAAAGATTTCAAAGAAATGAACAAATATTTAAAAAAAGGCAAGTATTTTACAAATTTTCAAGGATATTAAAGAATTTGAAAGAATTGAAAGAAATTAACAAAGATGTAAAAAAATTTCTCAAATATGCCTCACAAACTAATACTTTTCAAAGTTTTCAAAAAATATAAGATTTCAAAAGACTTGAAGAATTTAAAACAATTTTAAAGATTTTAAAGAAATTCATAAGGATTTAAAAAAATTTCACAAATATTTTGCAGAAATTCTAAAAGACTAGTGGATTTTCAAAATATTTCAGAAACTTAAAAATTTTTCTTAGAATTTCAAAGATATCAGAAAGTTGCTGAAATTAATGAAAAAGTTCACGATGTCTTCACGAAGATTCCAAATATTTAATGAGAAGAAAATTCTGAAAAAGCTAATAAGATTTCTAAGAATGTTTTCAAGCCTGATTTTTAAATTAGGCTTTTAATTTTCTTATAAATAAAAAATTGCGACGAAAAATTTTCATTTGTTCCTATTTGACGTTCCCGGTGGACATCAATAACATGAAAATTGTTGAAATCATCTAAGTCTCATATACCAAAATTAGTTAAAGATATTCCAATATTATATAATAAAAAATGTTCATAAAAAAATTATTTTTTGAATTTTTAATTCAAATATCACGAATTTTGTTGAAATTTCGTATTTAGGTAGAAAATTAGTCTTTTTGGGTACAAATACAACTACTAAGTGGAAAGTTTGAAAACTTTGTTAAATAAGGATTTTTTAGGGTTCAGTATCCCCCATTGAAGGGCAATGAGGGAAGATAAGGGGAAATGAGGGGAAGTAATAGGTAAATAAAGTACGGGGTGGTGAGAGGAAATTAGGTCAAATAATAGATGGGAGAAAAGTGAAAGGAAATATTAAATTGGGGCAGGGGTAGTAGAGGAATCTAGAGCAAATGATATGAGAATTAGTACAAATTGGAGGAGGGGAAGTAGGGAAATTCAGGGGAAATGGAGGGCGATTAAATAGGGGAAATTATAAAGAATTAGGAGCGGTAAAGGTCGGAAATTAGGCGGAAATAAGGGATGATAAAATACTGATTATGGGGGTGAATAGGGGGTAGGAACAAAAGACTAATAAATTGAAGTGAGAAAATAATAGGGAAAGTTGGGGGAGTGAGGAGATAGAAAATTGGAGTAGAAAAAAATTGGAAAACGGAAAGGGAAGTAGGAAGGGTAGGGGGAGTGGTGTCTTAAGCCTGTTAGTTAAAGATTGAATAGATTCTCAATATCAATTAACACCTACTCTAATTTTTTTGTCAAAGGTTTATAATTTCAGTTAGAAATTCATATTTTTGGTTGAAAATTAAACTAAAAATGATTTTCCACTCGAATTGACAAACTGCACACTCGCGTGGTCCTCGATTGATGACGCTAGTTATTTAAATATTTGTTTTGCCAGTGATCGTAAAAGGATAGGAAAATTATACGCTTTTCAAATGATATCAAATCAAAATATCAAAATGACCAAGCTGTACCTCGGGGGCATTTTTGGCGATAAATAACGCGGAAAAATGTTCAGCGACCGATAGGTGTACGCAGTTGGACCGATTCGCATAAAACGATCGCGCTGGGACAGAAAATCATGAAAAAAAGTGGTGGCAGTGGTTGCGGCTGAAATCGACATCAGCGGTCAGCGTGAAATTTATTTATTATTTTTGTCGCGCAATTTTGTATCGTGCCCAACTGTGGTGAAATTAAATTATTATTTTCCACGTATAAATCAATGTGGTATGTGCTGAGGTGGCTACGCGTTTGTGCACTCGCGCAAAAGAGTGAGCGCGCCCCTGCGCAGTAACACTCTTTGGCTTTAAATCTCCGCAAATGAATATTTATATTTTCCATTGAATTACTCTTTCGGGGTGAACATAATACGCGAGTGAAATTGAAATATATTCGATAAATTATGCTATCGAACAACCACCCGGCTAATCGGCCTCATACTTCCGTGATAAAGCCAGTGGTCACTGAAGCGACAAATTTTTTCGCGAATAACAAAGCAGGAAAAAATTTTTGAATGTGGAGACGAATCGCCTTGGAAAACAGTAATTTTTTATTATGAACTAATTTCAGGAATCTATTTTTCATGTAGCTGAGGCAGAAATTTATTTTGAAAAATATAGTTTGTGGTTGTTTTGTGTTTTGTTGTTGGAAGATTTGGAAGAATGGCATAAGATTCCGAATAATTTTGATGGATTTCAAAGACTTGAAAAATTCAAAATATTAGAAATATTAGAAAATTCACAAAAAAATTTAGAAATTGTGAAAGATTTCAAAGTTTTAAGAAAATTTCAGAGGATTTTAAATACTTCACAAGGGCTTCAAAACTTTCAGAAACTAATCAGAGATTTTAACGAAGTTCGCAAAGTTTTTAAATATTTAAAAAGCCGGCAAAAATTTCAAAGCATTTGAAAAACGTCGCAAACACTTCAAAGGTTTCCGAAAATTTTAAAAATTTAGAAGAATTTCACAAGGATTTCAGTAACTTAACAAGGACTTTAAAAAAATTCAAATATTTAAAAGGATGACAATGATTTTAAACTATGTAAAAATATTTAGGAATATTTTAAATATTTCAACAAATTTTAACAGTTTTCAGAAAATGTCCAAGATTCTGGCAATATTTCAAGATTTCAGAAAGATTTTAAATAAATTCGTAACGATTCTAATGAAATTATCAAAAATTTTGAAATATTTTAAGGATTGCAAGAAATGTCAAAGATTTGAAAGTAATTTATAATCATTTGCAAAGATTTCACAAATATTTCAAAAATTTTCAGAGAATTTCAGACTTCAGGAATTTTGAAAAATTTCTTCGAAATTTATAAAGTTAAAACAAGAGTTTAAAAGGCTTTACAAAAATTTCAAAAATTTCACAAAAAAATATTATAGGAATTTCAAGGATTTAAAAAAATTTCTAACATTTGAAATGAATTACAAAATTTTTTAACAAACTTTCCAAATATTTTTCGCTCATTTTGAAAGATATAAAAGTGTTGAAAAGATGTCAGAAGATTTCAAGCATTTCAAAGGAATTTAGAAGATTTCAAAAAAATTTTAAAATGAGACAGAAATTCACAAATTTTTAAAAATGTGTCGAAGATTTTAATGATTGCACAAATTCTTTAAAGGATTTCAGAATATATCAACAATTTTATCAAACTATTATAAAGATTCCAAAGAAATTAAAAACAATTTAAAATGTTAAAAATATTTTTTAAAATAATATTTAATAGAATATTGAATTTATTACATAATATTATAATATAATATTGATATTTATTTCCATGACTTAAAATAGATATTCGAGAGATACAAAAAGATTTCAAATAATTAAAAAGATGGCAAACATATCAAAGGTTTTAAAATATTTCAGAGAATTTCAAAAAATTTTAAGAGATTTCAAAAGCAATCAAAGATTCAGGAGAGCCTTTAAATATTTGATAATGATTTAAAGGATTTAAGAAAAATTTCAAAAAAAGCACCAAAATTTCAAAGAAATTAACAATAATATCGAATTTTTCTAAGGATTTCAACAATTTTCAATCACGTTGAAGAATGTTAAAGAATTCAAAGAAATTAACAATGATTTTAGCAAAGTTTCCAAATATTTCTCACAGATTTTTTTTCAAAATATATCAGAAGATTTCAAAAATTCCAATAGAAATTCAAAGATTTCAGAAAATTGTTAAAGAAAACAAGGAAATTCACAAAGTTTTAAAAATTAAGTAAAAATATTTCTCAACGATTTGACAAAGATTTCAATGATTCAACAGACGGTCCAAAGAATTTCAAAGGATTCCAGATTTCAAAAAATTTCAACGGACTTTACAATATTTCTGAAGATTAAAAACTATTTCAGAATTTTTTAAAGATTTCAAAATTTTTCAAGGATGTTGAAAAATTGCAACTACTGTTAGATTTTCCAACAAATTATTAATAATTAATTAATAATTAATTAAATTTCAAAAGATTTGAAGGCTTACAAACAATTTCAAAATTTTAAAAGAAATTCATAAGAATTTAAAAATATTCCAGAAATATTTCGCTCATATTCTGAAACATTTATACATTTTCAAAAGATTTCAGAAAATTACAAATATTTTGTTAAAATTTCAAAGATACTAGGAATAAAAATCTGAAAAAGCTTCTAAGATTTCTAAGAGAGTTTTCGAACCTAATTTTTAAATTATTCTTTCCATTTATTTATAAATAAAGAAATACGAAG
>JAWWLR010000148.1:18292649-18306599 GCA_035041075.1 Acraspis erinacei | reverse complement strand
ATGTATCCCTTTCGAAATGGTCAATACGAGCATATCTTTTTCAGTCATTTGGACCATCTACGAAGGAGCAAATAAGCCATTGCGTATGGTCTACGAAAAAAATAAAGTTTTTACCTAGTATTACAGTGTTCAGTGTTTACTGTGATGTAGAAGATTCACTTAACCGACATTATTGTGTAAGTACCTGTTTTCAATATTTATTTATAAGGTTATAATATATATCATAATTAATGACACATTTGACAAATTTAATTCTAATTTTTTTTGGGGTTAATATTAATTTGAAGTCGAGTGTCATTACTTCGTTAACCATGGTTTATTCTGGAATTAATCGATTTATGTTAAACTTGAATTCTATGTATTAATTTAAAATTCAATCTTTATTTTGCAGTTTTGAAATCATTCCGTTGCAGAGATTTGTACTAGGACACATGACAGGGCAAGGGTTATGGAACTCTTACTCCTACATGGAGATGATGGAGAGCTGAAACTGCAGCGAAACAACAATTAATATATTTAGAGGTAATTAATTATTATGGAATCATTATTTTTTATACTCCTTCGTTTTAAGTAGATCTAATTTAAATTAATTTATATTTTCTGTTAAAAGTCGAACTTTTTAAAAATAATTTTACCTTTTTGGAGTATAAAATTAATTTTTTATCTTAAAATGTAATTATTTGGTTAAAAATGTACTTTATTAAAAATTTTATATTTTCGTGCTGAAAATGATTCTGCTTTATTAAAGAAATTCGTCTTTTTATCTTTGACATTTAGCAGTTTGGTTGAAGATTAATATGACCGGTTGTCAATATACAGGGGCCTGACGTTTTTACGCGTTTCTTCACCTTCACGTTAGTGTAACTTCTTTTAGGATGATCTGATTGTAGTTTTATTATAGTGTTTTGGGGAGCTGTTCTTATGCACTTTAATAATATTATAATGATATATTTTATAATAACCTAAAATATTCCAGTCTTTAAAAGCCTTCAAACTACTTAAATAAATAAAAAAATGAATTAAAAAACTTCTTTGTAACCTTTTAAAATAAGACAGATTATTTTAAATCCTTTACACTCTTCTGCGATTTTTAAAGCTGTTGAAAATGCCAAGGAATTTGAAAAAAATATGTTATAATATTTCTAATGTTTTAATCATTGTATCAATATTAATCCATAGTATCAATTAAATTAAAACTTTAAAAAATATAAGAGATCCATTGAATTAGGTAGAATGGTGATTTTCAAATCTCTTCAAATATTTAAAACCTCACAAAATACCTCACTTCTCATGAATAAATTCTTTAAAATGCACTAAAATATTATAAAATTCCGTGATATTCTATGATGATATTTTCTCAAATAATGGAAAATGTATTAAAATACATTGAGTTTTAAAATCCCTTGAAATCATTGAAGTCCTTGGAAATCTTATAAAATAACGTGAAATCTTTTAAAATATTTTAAAACCTCATACGTCCTGTAAAATCGTTCCATATCTTCAGAAATTGTAGAAAATTCTTTATCCAATCATATTTCAAAAGCTTTAAAATCACTGCGTCTTAAGGAAATTAATTTTAAGAAATCCTTGGAATTTTTTTTAATTCCTTGAAATAATTCAAATTAAAAGTTCCTGGAAATGCCTTAGAAGTTTTAAAAGTACCCTTAAATTTTTTAAATTCCATAAAATTATTGAAATGTATTAAAACTTTCTCCGAAACTTTATAAATACCCTGAAATATTTCGAAAGAATGCAAGATGATTCAAAAATAGGTATAGACCTAAAACGAATAGTGATTAACACATCAATTAATTTATTGAATGAAAAGTGACTAATGTGCTTTTTTCAGAATAAGCACACAAATCCTCCAAAAAACAGCTGCGGAGATTATAATCGATTATCCGAACGAGAAGGCGTCGGTGTATTTCGTGCCCGGAAAACCGAAGACAAAATTTTTTTATTGTGAGGCAAAGTGCTGTCCAGTGCTATCATATAATTTCTATATAATAAGTTCTATTTAATAAAAAAATGCATTTATATCTTAATTATTGATCTAATCTTAACCCATTCATAATTCATTAAATTTTCATTTATTATAGTTTTATTTGATAATTTATTTATAATTTATGTGATTTTTTTAAATGCCATCTCGAATTACTTTTATCAATTCATGAATAAAATATTTATTTGACAACCAATAATAGTCCTTTTTATCATATAAGATTTTCGAACCGACCCTCTGCGATAATCGAATTTTCATTCTTTTTATATATCTATATTGAAACTTTGGGAAAATCAAGTCAACCCGCTGAAATGATCAAATCGACCATCCGAAGTGACCACGTCGACTGTTTGAGATCATCGAATCGACCATAGGAACCGATCGAGTCGAATATTTGAGAAAATCATACCGACTATTCGAGATTTCCAAATCGACTCTTCACAATGATCGGGCCAGTCAGCTTAAGATGACCGAGGCATCGGTCCGAGCCAATCGAGTCAAGTTTCTGATATTGTCGATTTGGATATCTTATTTTAGCCTTCTAGATATTGTCGCTTTCGCCATATTACAGAGCTGTCCTATAGTCGACCATCCTATGTGATCTGTCGGCACATTTATATGGCTAAAACGACCTTCCATTTTTCTCCGTGTGGCCAAATGAAAGATCAGGGCGTTGATGTGCCTACACGGAGAAAATGGATGGTCAAAGTTAGAAAGTCGAAATTTAGAGAGCTAGTCAGTCTTTCTGCAGTATCGAACAGCTGTTCCAAATTTTTTTCGGCATAGTTAAACATAGTCTAATTTTATGTCTAGTCCGACTTATAGAAAAATATTAAACTCAATATCAGGGATAACTAAGGTATCCCTTTGGGTATGGTCGATACGAACATCTCGTTTTTACTCATTTGGACCATCCACGAAGGAGCAGATACGCCATCGCGTATGGTCAATTGCTTAATTTTTGCGCTTCATTCATGCAAATGAAAATTTAAAGGCTGTCTCAATTAGCTGCAATGAGCAGAATCGATCTTATTCTATAAGTACCTGTCTTCTAAATACGTGATTGTAATGTTAATAATTTTCATAACTAATGTGACATTTTAGACATTTAATTTTAATTTTTGACGAGGGTAATAACAATTTGAAGTAGATTATCATTACTTTATTAATCACTGTTAATTCTAGAATTAAAAGATTTAAGTTAAACTTGAATTGTATGTATTAATTTAAAATTAAATCTTTATTTTTCAGTTCTGGCATCCTCCCACTCTCGAGATATTCGCGTCGTTCTCTTTCAAATTCAGCAGTTCGGTTGTAAAGGCAAATATGACTATTATCACGATATATTTTTTAAAAAGTTAAACATTTTTGTTTAAAAAATAAAATTTTTATTTGTTTTTTGAAAGAAGCATATTTAGTCTTCTTTCTGTTTCCAGAAATAGCTTTTTTAACCACTTGAAATCATGCAGAATAAAAAGTGAGCCGAAAAATTTTTCTTGGTCAAATTTAAATTTTTAAATTCATTATGAATGAAATAAAAGGATTGAGATGAAACATATAACGCAAATTATATATTTCTGCATAGATAATCATGTTAGAAAAGTTTAATATAATTTGAAGGCACATTAGACATGATAAGTTGAAAGTAAATATTTTACAATAACCGTTAAACTATGCCATTTTTGTTAACAAAAATTGATCTATTTTAGGATAAAAATTAAACTATTTGGTTTAAAAAATTTCTTTCGTAGTTGAAAGTAAACATTTTTTATTGAAAATTCAAGTATTTTATTTAAAAGAAACTTTTATGCTAAAAATTCTACTGCTTTGTAGAAACTTCATCTTTTTGCTATGAAAATTAAAATACTTAGTTTAACAGACATATTTTTAAATTGGAAATTCGACTTTTTTGTTGGTACTTTTGGATTTGCTTTAAAATCCAATCAATTCGCAGAAACTTCTTCATGTAACTTTAACAAAATACCTCTGTTTTGGTCGAGAATTCATATTTTCGGTTGAAAATTCGATAAATATGTTAATAATTCGTTTTTATTGTTAGAAACGTGGTTTTTCGGAAAATTTAACTATTCCGTGTTCCAATTTTTTATTGAGAATTTAAGCATGTCATATTATATTAATGTTTATGGTGACAATTCTAATGTTTTGTAGAAAATTAATCTTTTTGGTATGAAAAGTAAACTTTTTAGTTGAGCAGTCATATTTTCTGTTGTCTTTAAAATTAAATAATTTTCTAAAAGATTATTTATTTTGTTCAAAAGCTGTCTTTTTTGGTAGAACATTAGTCTTTTGGATAGATAATTCATTCGTTTGGTTAAATATTTAACGACTTTGTTCAAAATCTATTTTTATTCTTAAAAATATTACTTTTTTCCCTAAAATTTAACTATTTCTACTGGCGGTGAAACTTTTTCCTGTGCATTCTATAAGTTAAAAATTTCTATTTTCTATAGAATATTTAATCCCCTTGGTCGAAACTTCATTTTTTTGTTCGAAAAATGTTTCTTTTTTGAGTGATTTTTTTATAGAGTTTTTATCTGAAAATTAAATTCTATATACCATTTTTAGTTAGAACTGTATCCTGTATAAGTTAAAAATAAGTTAAAAATTTTACTTTTGTGTAGGTAATTCATGTATTTTGTTAAAAATGAGTATTTTTGGCACAAAAAAAAATTAAAAAAGAAAAAACCGTACTGAATTCTTGTTGCGGGCAATTTTCCCGTAGATAAACTTAAATTTTTTTTGCATCGAAACAAAACAAGATTCAATAGAGTTGTAACAGTTAAAGTTTACTCGGAAATCGCTGTAAAGATTACATTTTGTTTCTGTCTGTGAATCTTCTTCGTTAAAAATGGAACTTTTTGGTTCAAAGTTAAACTATTTGGTTGAAAATTAATAAATTTTGTTAAAAATTCGTCTTTTGGGGTAGAAAGTTGTTCTTCTTTGTTGATAGTTTAACTTCGTGGTTGGGAATCTTGTTTAAAATTGATAATTTTTTATGGAAAATGATCTTCTTTGTGGAAGATTCATCTTTTCTAATTTCAAAATGAACTGCTTTTCAAAATATTTGACTTTATAGCTCAAAAAAATTAATTTTGTTTAAATAAAAGAATTAATTCATAATTGCTTTTGTTACTTTATTATTTTCTTTCTTCTAAGGAATAGTTATGGGACGGATCACAAACCTGGAAATCAGCTGGCAAAAGACATTTGTAAAATTTAACAATTGTAGTTGCAGTAATAAACTGAGTAATGGTTAATTATTAATAGTTTTTAGATTATTGTTGAATATCACATAAGTTCTATTTAATACAAAACTATACATTTATATCTACATTATTTATCGAATCTTGAGCCTATAGTCCTATAACCTATAGTCCTATAGTTAGTCCTAGAGTTGACTTTCCAAGATGGTCTGTCGGCACATTAATATGGCTAAACAGACCTTCCATTCTACTCCGTGTAATTCAATTGATATGTAATTTTAAAGCTTTGAGAGTTTGCTACGTTAGCAGGATTTCATTTTTTCTCCACGAGCTACCACCTTTTCTTTGATATTTCCGAGATAGAACCTTGTCATTTGGACGCTTGGTTATTACAAATGCGTCTTACAAACTAAACCAACTAGCTGCGGATCCACCGAAGTGACCTGACGTCTATAATGGAAGCTCCTATATTATGTGTCCAAATGAAAGGGTTTCATTTTGGGGAAATTAATTAAAAAGGTTCTATCTTATTCAGACCAAATGAGAAGGTGATACAGTTGTAAGGGCGTTGATGTGTTCAATACAATTTGTATGGGATTTTGAAGTTTCGAAAGTTCGCCACGAGTTAGCGTCTTTTTATTTTTTCCCCACGAGTTAGCAGCTTTTCTTTGGTGTCTCCGAGATGGAACCTTGTTCTTTGTTCATATCAATATTACGTGAAGATATTTTTAGTGATTTTTGATTCGGCCTTCTATCTTTTGCTAATCCTGAAGCACACTCCACTTTGCATTGAATGAAATGTCTTACAAACTAAACCTACCAAGTTCAGACCCAGGAAGTGACCTGATGTCTCTAAAGAAAATGTCTATGTTACGACGTATCGAAACGAGAAGGTTTTATTTTGCAGAAACTCAATGAAAAGGTTCTAACTCGTTGCGTCCCACTAAAATGGTGCTACAGAGATAAGGATGTTGATGCGACCAATACTATTTATATCGAATAAAGCTTCGAGTGTTCACCACATGAGCTAGCACCTTTTCATTTTGTATCCACGAGTTATCACCTTTTATTTGACCTTCCCGAGATGGATCCTTATCATTTGGATACTTCAGTATTACCTGAAGCTATTTTCAGTGATTTTGGAATCGGCCTTCTATTTTGTGTTTATTCTGTAGCACGTTCCATTCCGCAATGGATTGCATGTCTTACCAACCAAACCTACCAGACACAGATCCAAAGAAGTGACCTGGGGTCGAAAAAAGTTGTATACAAAGATAAGAAGACTAATTAAATTGACCAATTGTTTATATTACGACGTTTCCAAATGAATAGGTTTCATCTCGGAAAAACCAAATGAACAGGTGCTCAAAAGGTGTCCACTAAAATTTTTTACGGATTCTTGACGCTTCAAAATTACTTTCTTTAAAAAACTGTCAATTCAACTATTTAATTTTTAGTTAAAAATATATATTCTTTTAAATGAAAGTTCCAAAGTTTGATTCAAAATTAATCTACCTCTTTTAATAATGAAATTTCTCGTTGAAAATTGAACTCTTTAGTTAGATGTTGAGCTCTATTCTTGAAAATTCATTTTCATTCTTTTTCTGAAGATTTATCATTTTGGTTGAAAATTTATCTCTCTGTTTAAAAATTTAACAATTTGACCAAAAAATCCTGTTTTTGGTTGAGAATTAATTTTATTTCCGGAAAATGTAAACACTCCATTTAGGATTGAAAATGGATCTTTTCTGCTTGGAAATTGATCTCTGTTGATAATTCGTCATTTTTTGTAGAAAATAAATCTTCTTGTTTAAAAATTTATCATTTTGCTTCAGGACTTAATTATTTTGTTAAAAAATGTGTTGGAATTCTCAATAAAATATGCTGAATCATGAACCAAACCAGATTTTTGATTAAAAAAATAAAGTTTCTACCAAATAAGATAAACTTTCAAATAAAAAAGATTTGTTGTTTCAAAAGTAAAATAATTTTTACCAAATCGTTTAATTTTCAAACCAAGAGTTAAGTTTTTAAATCATATGATAAATGTTCAAATTAGAATGATATTGTTAGTAGAAAAAAGGAATCTTCAACTAAGAAAAAGTCAAAAGTGAATTTTTTATAAAGCAATTGAATTTTAGACCCAAACAGATAATTTTAAACCAAATAGTGACATTTTTTACCAAATGTAAAATGTTCGAAGGAAAAGAGGTAAATTTTGAAACAAAAACGATTTGTTATTCGAGATAATGAACAAATTTCTACCAATTTATTGAATTTTCAAGTCAAGAAGAAAAATTGTTTACGAAGCATCGTAATTTTCAAAAAAAATGTATTTTAACCAAAGACGTAAATTTTTTACTAAAAAATAGATGAAAAGAAGAGAATCAGAAAAAATTGAATGAAAACACCAATAGCAAAAATTGAAAAAAAGTGTTAACAAAATAGTTACATTTCCAACCAAAGAGATGAAGTTTTATCTGGAGTAATCATATTACCAGTAGGAAGAAGTAATATTTTACAAGTAAAACGAATTTGTATACAATATAATTAAATTTTCAACCAAAGACCCGAATTTTCTCCTCAACTGATGAATCATCGATTAAGAAATTATTTGTTAACAAAGCAGTTAATTAAAAAAAAAATTCACAACAGAGAATACTATAGTTCATATTTCAACAAAGCCTTCAAATTTGAAATTCAAATAGTTTACGTTTTAATTTAAAAATACAAAAAGTTCATTCTTTAAGAGGGAAAAGAAATGTTGACTGATTGAACAACTGTCAAGTAAAAACAATGAATTTTCCATAATCCAAATAACGTGTCAACAAGAAAAGTTTGTTTCCAATAATGTAGTTGCATTTTCTACAAAAATAACAGAATTTTTAACGCAATAAAAACAAGTTTTACACAAAAAAGTTAAGTTTAAAACTAAGAGAACTTTTGAACCAAATTTTTTGAATTTCCAGGAAAATAATTACATTTTGACCAGGAAATAAAAATGATAAAAAAAGGTTTTTAATCAAAAACAATGTACTGACATACAAAAATAAATTAAATTTATTATTGGCTCTTATTAATTCAGTTTACCTTTAAGCGAAAAACAAGAACGAAGTGAAATTAGAGAAAAATATTTGAGCAGGACTGGATGGTAGAGAAAGGGTAAAGAAAATTGAAGAAAAGAGGAGAAAGCGAATGGTGGTGGAAAGAGAAAATAGTGGAGGAGAGGGGTAAGCTCGTAATATGTATGTGCACATGAGGGGGTGGGTGTGGGGGTGAGGAGGCTCGACCCACCGGACCTGATCTGAGGCTACGGTATCTGAGACACTTGACGCCATTAGCGGCTCTAAACTGCCCCTACGAGCAGTTAAAGTGATTTGCGACTATCCAAGCCAGCAACCACCTCCTGCTGTTCTACGCTTGTCTCTAGTTACCCCCTCTGCTCCCAACCCCTTTCTCCCCTAGTTTACCATCACTAGTCTCGCCCTTGATTCGACCCCTATTTTCGCATTCTTCCTTACCTTATTTCATTCTACTATTCGTACTTATGATCCACATAGGGGTCGACCAAAAGCGATAAAATCGGTTTTGTAATACCCCCACCCCTAAAATTCATTAAAACTCTAATACAGGAACTTTTCATGCCAAATGGAGGAATCTTGAACAGTACATGCGAAGAATTTCTGAAAATAAAACCAAGAATCTGACTTCCAAATTTCGACACAAGTCATAAAATATTCCCATTTCTATCTGAAAAGAAAAAACAAACTTTTTTCTCCTAAAAAAGAAAAAAAATCCCTTTTCTTCTGCACAAAATGAAAAAAAGAGGAAAGAAAAATGAGATGGCAACCAACCAAATCTCTTTCCTTCCCATTTTAACTTCTTTCGTCTTTTTTTCCTATTATTGTCAAATCAGAATAAAAAACCATTTGTAAACAATAATTACCATCATTTCGGCACTCATACCCCTATCAAGGCAAATAAAATTAAAATTAAATAAAATTTTAAGTGAGCATGAATAGCAACGCTGTTGCTGTTCCAGAAGTAAAGGGAATTATTTTCTTTTGTTTTTTAGGAGAAATTTTTTTGGGAACATTTTATGGTGGTTGTCCAAATTTTTTCTTTAGATTCTTGGTTTTATTTTCAGGAGTTCTTCACATTAGCATGATGATTTGACGTTATATATGATTTTAAATTTAATTTTGATCTCATTTAAATCTCTTAAATTTCAATCATCAACAGGATGGATGAACTTTTTACTAACTTTTTACTTCGGTTATCAACCGAACAGTTGCATTTTCAACCAAAGAGTTGAATTTTTAAGCTAGAGGCAGTAAACCTCGAACTAGAAACAGGTGCAGTTTCAATCAAATAATTTATTTTTCAAGCCAAAAAAAAGTTTTTTAGCAGACACTTGGATTTTCAACAAAAAATTAATTTTTAACCAAGAAAAATGAATGTTCAGTCCAGAAAGATGACGCCATTTTGTGCGCAAGCCTCTTGAAATTAACGGTCAAATCATCGACAACTTTTATTTTATGATTGTGAATTCTCTTTTGTTAAAACTCTTTCGGATTTAACGAACACATTCTTATCACGTATTTCGTGCTTCGCAATCGATTTCGTTCAAAATTTGAACTTTTCTTCATTATATTCAACTCTATTATATCAAATTCATATTATACTTATTTCTGTACCTAGATCTGGGGCTGTTTATTCAGATATGGCAAAATAAACTGCAAATTTTCTTTTAATGTTTACTTCAATATTATTTTCTTATTTTGTATTAAATTTTATTCTTAGTCACCCTGAAAAATGATTATCATTTCAATAAATTTATATTTCTACCATTCAAAATACGCATTAGTATTTGGGCAAAAGTATTTTTATTGTCTTATTTTGATAATTGAAAAAGTCGCATCCTATTTCAATAAAAATTATTATCAAAGATTTAATTGAAACTTGTTTCGTTTTTCCATCAATTTAATTTGTTTACTTTCAATTTGATTGTAGCTTGTATTCTTTTTCCAAAATGTTTAATTTGTTTAACATATTTTTTTAACTAGCGTTTATAGCAAACTTGCAGATATTTTTTGATTAAAAATCTTTTGTCTTTTAATTTTTTTCGACGCTTGTGTTATGTTTCCAAATATTTAATATTTTTATCTTATTTTTTAAGATCCAAACAAAAAATACGTGCCCCATCAAAACTGATTCATGACAAATTTGAATGAGTTTTCGCTATTTTTTGGAAAAGTATCTTTTGTCTATTTCTTTTTTGCACAGCTTGTGTTATTTGTACTAAAATCAATTTTTTTAAATTGTTTTTTACTAATAAAACAATAATTGCGTATCCTATCATAAAATGATCTTTCAAAGTTTTAGCCCTTTTTGGATTCACAAGTTTTTTCCATTATTTTTTTGTTGTAGCTTGTGTCGTTAGTCCAAAATTTGATTTTTTCTTTATTTTTGATGTTGTTTTTTACGAGTAAATGAAAAGCCACGCATCGTATCGAAAAGAGATCAATGACAAATTTGTAGATCTTTATGGGGCGCGTAATTTTATTTAATTCTTTTTTTTCTTATCTTCTATAGCTTTACCGCAAAATGGAATTTTGACTTTTTCATTATTTTTGGTAATACAAAAATTTGAGTTTTCGACTTTTCAAAAAATTGAAAAAGTTCATATGATAACCTTTTAGGGCTTTCAAGAATCAACGTTTTACTTCTATTGCCATTTTTTCATATTATGCGCTGTTTGGCTTAAAATGTTTATTTCGTTTTATTTTGAAATTGCGATAAGTCTGATAATTTTCATTTTATCGGAAAAAGTCATAAGGATAAATTTTTCTATTTTCCGCCAAAAGCGTTCGCAAAATTTTTGAAAATGCTCTCACTTTTTGAATTCTCATCCAAAATGGCTGATTCAATAACTCGTTCTTTTTTTCAGGCTTTAAAAAAGTTTGCCAACGCAAAATTCAATCTTATAAGTCTTTCGAAAAATATAGTGCCTACACGATACAGAGTAAAGACTAAAGAGAGACCGACATCTTCGCAAAAATCGTTTTTTATGACTCTGGCGGCCTCAAAACGTTGAGATTTCATGAAAAAAGAAAAAATGAAATTTTAAATAAAACCAATACCTGCTCATTGGGATAAGAATTTAAAAAGAAATTTATTTTTGACCAAAACTAAAAGAGTTTTAACCAAATGGTTAAATTTGTTTACCAAAATGATAAATTTTTCACCAAGAATACTAACTTTTTACAGAAAAAGATTAAATGTCAACAAAAATGGGAAAAGTTTAAAGAAAAAAAAAGTTTTTTCAGAAAAACGATTGAATTTGCAATACATTTTTACATTATTAGTTTAATTTTCAACTAAAGCGTGACATTTTGAACCGAAAAGGAAGAATTTTAAACGAAGAAGATCATTTAAGAAAGAGCAATTTTCAATTAATTACATTCAACTTCTACACAAAATAAAATTGTTACATTTTCAATTTAAAAAATGTATCATGAAGAAAAAAAAGGTACGTTCATATAAAACTCTACGAAAAAGAATCGGCGTTGAACAAAAATCAGTTCTATTTTCTTTTTCACATTTTCGTAACAAATTTCTTGATAGCTTTGTTTTTTGTTTCAATCGTTAAAAAGTAGCATTAAAACTTAAAGAATTAAAATTTTTTGAAAATCCTCACACGAGATGAAAACGAAATTAAAAGACAAAAATTATGATGAGAATGAACTAGCATTACGCAGCTTATTGATAAAGAATCTAAGCGGAAATCTTTATTTGTCGCGCTCATTTCTAGAATTTAATTTAATAAAATTTAAAACACTTTCTTGCAATTAAAAATAACAATAAGTGCACTAAATTATCTATAAGTTTCTTTTAAACCTTTTTTTAAACTAAAAATTTGATTCAAACAAAACTATTCATCCCTAAATCATTTTTTTTCTAGAATTGTTATTTTCATTTGAAACAATAGTTTTTTTAAACTTTAAAGATTAAAAAGCTTTTCTCTTTTTTTGGTTGAAATATTTTATTCTTTCATATTTAATAAATCAATTATATTCATTTAAAAGCAAAACAATTTTTCAAATTTATTAATTCGGAAATTTCATAATTTAGAAACTTTCTAGTTCTGATATTTTATAATTCGGAATTTTCTAGCAGGAATTTTATCATTCGAAAATATTTCAATTCGGTATTCTTATATTACGGAAATTTTATAATTTCGGGAAATTCATTATTCGGGAAATTTATCATTCGGGAACTTTCAAATTTGGAAATTTCATAATGCTGGGGATTTTATTTTTCTTAATTTTTCAGTCTTCGCTTAAAATCTTAGAAAAAGTTTTGTATTTTTCGCATCTTGAAAAGGAACAAAAAATCAGTTTGAAACGCGTCGATAATTTTTTATCAAAAATAAATGTAACCTCGTATATCGTTAATTACAAAAATATGTATATAAATGTTTATAATTAAAATAATAATTTCGAAAGAATTGGCATATTGGATTGAGCGTTGTTAGTCAGCCATTGCGGATAAAAATACAAAAAGTTAGATTATTTTCAAAATTTTTGAGACCGCTTTTCTCAAATTAAAAAATCCAATGTATGGATCTTATTAAAACTCAAAAATAAAAACAATTTATTATGATCAGTTTCTTGATAGAAAAAATTATTGGGTTTGTAGCAAGGAAAACGTTGCTTTGTGAACGCTCTACAAGATTTTCATGAGCACTTTTCGAATTTTTTTAAAAAATCGAAAATTCCAATTTTCATCGCAGAAAAAAATCACGAAAATCAAAAATTCAATTTCAGGTTTAAACTATGACAGGTAAAAAAAAGATAAATCAATAAAAATTGAGCATCCAAGAAAGATCTACAAATATGTCATTAATCACTTTTTGATAGAATGCGTATTTTGTTGTTTATACGCAAAAAACAACATTTAAAATAAGAAAATTACATTTTTGGACAATTGCAACAAGTTACATATAAAATAAATGGGCAACAAATTTTTGACCAAAAAAAAACAGCTACAGGTAATTCATTTTTTGAAAGGATGCATAGTTTTTGTTTTAGTCCTTAAAAATTACATTATCAATAAAAAAATTAAATTTTTGGAAAAACGATGCAAGTTGCAGTAAAAAATTAACGTACAAAAGTCGTTCACCCAAAAAAGAGTAGTAAAATTGCCATTATTTTACAGCTAACGGAGATGAGTTGGACCGTTTCCCTTACTGACTTGGGAATAGTACACGATGAATTTGAGAAGATTTTTTCTCCAGAAGCGTTGACCGAAAAAACAATAAATTACTCAACAAGACAAAGTACTTGTAGGTTGAAGATATCAAACATCCAGAAAATGAATTGCACCTTTAAAAAAATCGACCGATATTCGAAAAGATCGATTTTTCTAGGAACTTGGTGAACAGTAAACTACCAGTCACCAACAATGTCTTGCTGGTTTATGCAAGAATTCTTCGTTGTTTTAGGAACAGGAACTGCTTGATCTGCATCATTTAAGAAGGATTAAAAATTGCATTTTTTAAAAGAATATTTTTGATAAGAGCAATGTACAATTTTTAATTAATAAATAAGCACTCAATATTTACCAAATATTTATCATTCATTTCACAAATCATTCTTTGCACCCTTTTGAAATTTTTACATTCTCATCATAATGAGAAGGTATTGGTTTTGTGTGAAAAAT
>JAWWLR010000148.1:18266066-18278752 GCA_035041075.1 Acraspis erinacei | reverse complement strand
TGAAATTTCCTATGAAGTGATATCTTAAAAAGTTGAATTTTCGAAAACTGATTTTCAAGCCATCAGGGGCCAACTCGAGCGGCCTGAAGCGGCCAGGCAAATTTTATGCGTGGTTATAGAATCCGGAGTCTCAATTGCTCCTGGACATTCCTTGCATTCGTCAAAATGACAGCTATCCATAAGATTGCTACACATTGTGGTTTCTAAACAAAAATGATAATTTGCAATATGTAAATCAGAATTGTTCCTTCGTTTGTCAGTAATGTTGCCTAATAGTAATCTTTTATGAACGTGTTGAAGAGAGCCATATTTTTCCCTCACTGAAATGAAATCTTTCATTCCTGGTAAAATACGACTGTACACATCATCTTCATAGAAGGCTACAACAAGAGTTTCTACTTAAGGACATAATGTTTTTCCTAATTTTGGATAAGAGCTCGCTAAAATGCCATGGTCAGCAACAAGTTTTTTAGCTTTCTGATACCGGAATTTTGAAGCAGAAAATTCTTTAACTAACTTTCTGCGTTCCTAAGATTTTGGTGCAAGGGTCAGAATCGAACCTTTTTCCCAAGTATTGCAGGGTGTTCGAAATTTTTTTTCATCATCTCACGAGTTGCTGTTGCAGATACGTGACACTTATCATCACATGACAATTTTAATTTTTTAGTGGCAATATGAAAATCAGGAACAAAGTAATTGATAGAAGAAATGTCAGATATAGCATCATTTACATTGCCATTAAGGTTCTGAAGAGGATCTTCAGTCAGGTCATGATTTAAAAATTTTAAGCCGTTAACCGCAGGGATCTTTTTCGCACCACTTAACCGTAGTGGAGGGTCGATTCGAGCCGATGCTTAAAAAAATCGAAAACGTGTTCCTAAAAATCTGAAAAAATGCATGTTTCTGGTTTGAACCTTCTGCTTAACGGTACAATTTCGCAATATATATTTTCTAATTATTGATGATATAATTAACAATAAACAAAGGAAGTCAAAGAAAAAAATAGGTTCTTTGAAAAATTCATAAATCAGAGACAAATTAATGAAATTGAACGGTTAAAAAGGAAATTGAAGGGGAAGCGTGTGTCTTTCAATGAAGAAATGTTGCGAGAAATTTTCGCGGAATTGAAACCCTTAATTTTCGACACGAACTCATGCAGTATTTTACTTGTGAATGTAGGAGGTTTTCATAGAAATATACACATTGTTCTATGCAAAACTCTTTATTTAGTATAAAAATTATAAATTAGACTCCATATAAATAAAGTGATGATTGGTAACAAAACATGCAGAGGCTCAAGGTCATACTTTAATCTAGAAATCCGCCGTTGCAGGAGCCAGTAGATTTGGTTCCATGAATTGAATTGTGAAAAAAATCCGCAGTTGCCCAACGTCGATTGAAAGATTTTGTCAGGTTTTGATTTGTTGAACTGATGATCTTGCTGGAAAGCTATTGCTCGATTTTTCGTATGATGTCTATAATAGAATCATGGCTTTCAGTAGAATCATGACTTTTAGTATAATCATCAACAATTATAACTTCTGGATAGACTTTTGAATCTTCCTAGATATACTTCACAATATGACGAATCCATTTTGGATCCTTGTACACATCTTGCGAATAAATGATAAAAATTAAAATTGCAAAGTGGTTTTCAATATTGCGTTTAGCAGCATTATCACATTGGGAAATAAATAATTTTTTGATACCTTCATTTCCATCTTTGTCAGTAGACGGAATGCACTCTCTGTTTCCTTAGTAACCTGAGGAATACACAGAGGTTACTATAAAGCAGTTGTTAGAATTTCATTAAATTATAATAATGTATTGTTATCCTTCTACGAGCACTAAATTTACTATGAGGCCACGTATTTGTTCAGGTCACTTCCTTTCTCCTATCTTTCTTTAAATCTAGTTCAGACCTATGTAAAAAGTTATAATATCGATCAACTTAACTTAAAACGTCATACTTCAAAGCAAAATTCATTTTGTCTCGGAACGTTTTTTGTATTCTGTTTTTCCTTATGCTGACCCAACAGAGTTATTTCATGAGCTCTAAATAGCGTTCAGAGTAACGTAAATTTTGAATAATATTCGCAAATATGACCATGTAATTTTTAAAACTTTAAATGAAGTGTTAGAAATTATTCGCATCTTATATTTAATATAAATTTTCCTTAAATTTTCTGAACAATTTTAGAGGGCAGCACAATGAGCTCCATTTTTTCAAAATCCTATTTAAAGAAAAGTGAATTCACAGCATATTTCGAAAATAACGCAATTGCTGTAGTTGAAAACATCATGGGTTTTGATTAAAACAAGTTATTTTAATTACTAAAATTAAAATTGTAGAAATTATTATGTCCATTATGATGATAATTAGCTTTTATTACAAGAAGTTATTTTATTTCCAAAAATTAAACATTTTAAAATTAAATCTGTAAAAGTAATCAACTTTAATCAAAATCACCATAAGCTTTTTATTAAAATTCTTGTTTAAAAATTGATGCACAATAGCTCTGCTTAATAAAAATTATTGCGTTTCGAGAAAATGAAGGGAAAAGTTCTTTCATTTGAGGGTGACGTTTTTTTTTTGAGGCTGGCAAAAATTTGAAAAAAAAACGTAGACTTCATAGCAATAATAGACAGTTGATTTCATTAATTGAATCTAACAAATCCGAAGTTGCCAAATTTCAAACCCGAAATTTTATTAATTTATCATTTGTTGAACTAATCGTCTGGCTGGAAACATATTCGTAGATAATCTCTACGATGTCTAAAATAGAATCATGTCTTTCAGCAGTCATAAACGATCTTTACTGCTTTAAAAATATTGGAATATCTTCTAATCTAAAATAGTTTAATGTATGTTGTTTTTATATATTGAAATTTAACTTTTAAACATTGAAATTTTAAATAATCTCTTTTCAAGATTTTATAGATTCTTATCCAAAGTGAAAATGTCTTAATCTTTAACTTGCTTTAGGAAATTAACAAAAACAGGGCTCTTAATTCTATTAAACAATTTTGGAATTAGGCCCCAAGCTTAAATAATAAAAAGCAATTCAGTTCATAGCCTTTTATTCCAATGTAGTTCTTTACATGTTTGATTTTTTCCTATTGCTTTAGTCATACGTCACAATTTACATTCAAGTTCTATATACAAAAGTTTATTCCGTTCCTTGAAAGGATGTTATCTACAATTATATTCGTTATGATATAATGGAAATTATTTTAATTTGAAAAAATTGTATAATTCTTTTTAGTTAGTCATTTCTAAAAGTCAACAATTTTCTATACATTGATGAATAAAACCGCAATAATTAGAATGATAAAGAACCTTCGGAGAAATCCAATAGACTATGGAAAATTAAAGATGACTGAAAATTAAAACTTTCGCCCAAAGTGGAAAAAAATATAGATAGATAATGGAGCAAACTTTCATTTAAAACTTTGCGCAGATATCTTCCTAAGTATAAAAAGTACTCCTTAGAAGATACCTTCTTCCGTACAGGAGAATATAGATGCGTAAATGCGATTTTCAATATAATTTGCAAGTATTTCAAAAATGAAAACCAAAATTGAAAGTATGCATCCAGCAGTCAAGAAAAAAATTAGTGGATTAAGAGCATTGACTGAATTCAGCTCTTCCGCATCTTCCCGGTCATTCAACTCTCTCGAAGATCGAAAAACCTGATTATCCCAAAGACTAATAAACCCGGCTTCTGAAAACCTTCCTATAATTTCGTTTACTTTTCCAATATACGGCGATTTCGTTTCAAATTGGAAAACCTTAATCGTAAATAATAATCTCTCTTTGACAATTTTGATCACATCATTATCGAATGCATCTTGATGCTTCTGAATTGCCATTTTCGCTACTGATTCCAAGAGAATACAAGCAACATTCCTGCTTTTCAGTAAATCATCTATACATTCTTGATCGTTCTCGCTGAGGTTCGATTTATTTACTAATGCTGTATTGAGGGAATCGTTTAGTTTTTTGAGGAGCAATGCAAATCTTTCTGGCATCATTGGAGTAAGGTTTGAGTTAATTAATTCCTCTACTGTGTCAATGTTCATATCAGGTTTCTTGGTCAGTTTCAGATCTGTTAGAATTGCAAAAATATTTGATCCGAATATGGAAAACGCAAAAAGAATTGACATGAATAAGATTCTTTCTGATAAATCTTCAGGCTCTCGAGGTACGCTGAAACCTAACATTGCTCTTAGTATCTCGAACCAAGTCCAAACGTTATTTTGAAATTTTAATAAGCCAGTGATGATCCATATAGTTCCAAGCACCATGCCCAAGTAAATCCAGTTGGTTGAAGGAGATACGGAATAATTCTCATCATTTTTTACTGGAATCAAAGCACATACACTTATTGTTCCAGTACTTACACTTCTCATGCCTGATTTCTCGCAGTTGCCAACAGTGCCTATTTGTTTAGTAATGAACTGAATTTCATGGTGCCATAACATTTTTAGTAAGCCACTCGTTTCATTTTCTTCATCGCAACTCCAACGACCAAACGACTCCTCTTCAGATGAAACTTCTGATAACATAAAGTTCATTTTTTTGGAAAGGGCTTTTGCAAATGTAGCTTCTGGTCCAGAAACTTCTAGCGGGTATCCTGAAGAATTCCGTTTCACGTAAAGATAGGGTGGACTGTCAAACGATCCAACCTTTATTTCGAATCCATGTAGATCCTGCAGCTTGCTTGGAAATAATTCAAGATCCTCCTTGTATCTTCGCTTTGTGTATGAGTCATTAAACGGATTAATGGAATGTAACGTAGCAATTGGGTAACGATTTTGATGCAAACCTGTGTGATTGATTCCCTTTTCAGTGATCGCAAGAATTGTCAAATCCAGGAAATAATTGGACCACATATATTCAAGTATAGCCCTATAACTGAGTTTTTCTTCCACAGATAATAAGATCAGCAAGCATTTAGGACGGGCTTGATATGCTAATAATTGAATCAGAAAATCCGTCGATGCAGAAACTTGTAGATTAGTTTGCATAAACTGAGTTATGATAAACAAATTCGCATTTGCCAGACTTCGATTCAAAGATTTTGTCAGCTTTTCATTTCCTGAACTGATGATCTTGCTGGGAAGATGTTGCTTGATTTTTCGTAGGAAGTCCAGAATAGAATCATGACTTTCTTTATAATCATCAACGATTATTACAGCTTCAAAAACTTTCGAATCCTTCTTGATATATTTCACAAGATGAGCAATCCATTTTGAATCATCTGACACTTCTTGAGTATCAATAATAAAAAATAAAATTGCCAAAGTAGTCTTTGATATTGCGTTACGCAGCATTCTCAGAAAGGGAAAGATATATTTCTTTCACTTTCCTGTCTTCTCTTTTACTTTCTTGTCTTTTATTATCTTCGTTACCAACTTTTTCAGTAGACTGAATCCACCCTGACTTTTCTTTGTAACCTGAGGCACAAACAAAGTATAGTATAAAGTAGTTTTTTAAATTTCTGTAAATTATAATAATGGATTTCTATCCTTCTACGAGCACTAACTGCACTATGAGGCCACGTAATTGTTTAGGTCGCTTCTTTTTTATCGTTCTTTAAATCTAGTTCAAACCTTTTCAAAAAGTTAGAATATCGACCGACTTAACTTAAAACGTCATATTTCAGGTATTCCTTAAAATAATAAATATTTATTAATATTTAGCAAAATATAACAATTTAAATTTCTAGAAACAAATTATATAAGCAAAATAAAAATGTTTTCCCTTTCGTATAGGAAAAAATGTTTAGCACTGGAAATGTTTTAAGCTGTTGGACGAATGACTGTTAGTCACAAAAGTATTTGACGAGTTAACAATAACCATTGTTAGAAATAATTGTCGTGACAAAATATTCAAATTTAAAGATTTATCAAATATTAATTTTCTTTAATCGCCCAATTACTAAATTTGATCGAAGATAAATTATTTTTAGGAACTTAATTTTGAAATTTCTTAAATATAAAATATCATCTTAAGAGTACAAAACCTAAGTGAAAAATTTTCAAATTAAAAGATTAACAAATTACACAATGTAAAGTGAATGGTATCATAATTGAAAAAGATAAGAATGTAACTTCTTATTTTAAGGGCTGTTAGAATCGAACTTGGGCCAATTTTTCTGCTGAAGATTTGTAAGTTTCTCGGTGAAAAAATAAATTCTGCAAAATAGACTGTTTTGAGGAAGCTGCTTTTACTTCATCTAAAAACTTATATGTCTCTTCGAATTATGAACTTATACTCTTGTTTTTCTTCGATATATTCGTAATATATGCTCACACCTGGTTATGCAACGCATTACCTAAACACTGAGTCACTGAAACCGAACTGAAGCAAATGTCCTGCGATATTTTTGCCACTGAGAGAAAATGACCAAAGCAAATGACATGATGAGCCGCCGAGGATACTGTCTGCTTTTTTCGTACACTTCTGTGTTGTTGTGGAGCTGCTTTGATGATCTAGCTTTTCAAGTAAAAAATATCTCCCTTAAGGGACACCTCCTTTCGTACAGAAAAATAGAGATGCGTAAATGCAATTTTCAATATAATTCGCAAGTATTTCAAAAATGAAAACCATAATTGAAAGTATGCATCCAACAGTCAAAAAAAAAGTCAGTGGATTAAGAACATTTACTGAATTAAGCTCTTCCTCATTTTCCGGTTTCCTCAACTCTCTAACAGGTGCAAAAACCTGCTGCTCCCAATGATTAACGAGACCGGCATCTAATAACCTTGCTATAATTGCGTTGACTTGTTTAAGATACGGCGATGTAGTCTCAAATTGAAAAACTCTTATCGAAAATAATAATCTTTCCTTGACAATTTTGATCACACCATTACCATTTGCATCTTTATGCTTCTGAACTGCAATTTGCGCTATTGATTCCCTGAGAATACAAGAGACATTCTTGCTTTTCAGTAAGCTATTTATACATTCTTGAAGATTCTTCGTAAGGATTGCTTTATTTACTAATGCAGTATTAAGCGAATCATTTAGCTGTTTGAGGACCAATGCATTTCTTTCTAGCATTATTGGAGTGAGGTTTGAGTTGATTAATTCCGCTAGAGTGTCAATCCTCATCCTAGGTTTCTGGATCAGTTTCAGGTCTGTTAGAATTGCAAACATGTTGGAAGCTAATAACATAAACGCAATAAGAATCGAAATGAATACGATTTTTTCCGCTGAACGTTTAGGCTCTCGAGGTATGGTGAATCCTAGCATTGTTCTCAGTATTTCGAACCAAGCCCAAACGTCATTTTGAAATTGCAGTAAGCCAGTGATGATTCATATAGCTAAAAGCACTATGCACAAGTAAATCCATTTGGTCGTCAGGGATGCAGAATAATTCTTATGATTTGTAACTGGAACCAAAGCACAGATTATAGACGTTCCAGTACTCATACTAAACTTGCCAGATTTTTCGCAGTTGCTGACGGAGCCCATTTGGTTAGTAATGAACCGAATTTCATGGCGCCATAACATTTTTCGTAAGCCGCTCGTTTCATTTTCTTTTTCACAACTCCAGCGACCAAACGATTCCCGTCTAGATGAAACTTCTGATAACGTAAAATTCATTTTTTTGGAGAGTGCTTTTACGATTTGAGCTTGTGGTCCAGAAACCTCTAATGGATATCCTGAGGAATTCCGTTTAACGTAAAGATAGGGTGGATTGTTGAAAGATCCAACTTTCATTTCGAATCCATTTAGATCCTGCAGCTTGTTTGGAAATAATTCAAAGTCTTGCTTGTATATTCGTTCTGTGTATGTGTCATTAAACGGATTTAAGAAATGTAGGGTAGCAATCTGAGGACGGTTCTGATATAATCCTGTGCGATTGATTCCATGTTCTGTGATCGTGATAATAGTCAAGTCCAGGAAATAGTTGGACCACATATATTCGAGTATGGGTCTATAACTCACGTTTTCATTCACTGTCAAGAAGATTATCAAACATTTTGGACGGACTTGATGTTGTAATAATTGAATCAGGAAATCCGTCGATGCAGGAACTGGTTTATTTACTTCCATAATTTGAATCGTGATAAACAAATCCGCAGTTAGTAGACTTTGATTAAAAGATTTGGTCAGTTTTTCATTTGATAAACTGATTATCTTGCTAGGATGATGTTGCTGGATTTGCCGTATGATGTCTGAAATAGAATCATGACTTTCCTTATATTCATCAACGATTATAACTGTCTGAAAGACATTCGAATCGTTCTTGATATATTTCACAAGATGACGAATCCATTTTGAATCGTTTGACACTTTTTGAGTATTAATGATAATAATTAAAATTGCAAAAGTAGACTTCAATATTGAAGTTAGGACCATGATCACAAAGAGACAAATAATATCTGACTACCTTCGTTTTCACTTGTGTCAATATACTGAATGTACCCTGAGTTTCCGTATTAATCTCATGCGCACACGAAGTAGCTTGTCATTGCTTCAATATTCTTTAGCTTTCCTTACATCATTATGATGGACTGGTGTTGTTTTATGAGCGATAATTACACTTTGAAGACCTTGAAGATTATCATCTTTTAAAACTAGTTCAAACCTTTTTGAAAAGTTCTAATATTGATCTACTGAGTTTAGAATATCACAATTTGAAGCAGACTTCTTTTTCGCTTTAGAATTATTTATTATTGATTGTTTGTCTATACACTATACAGGCCTCGAAATCGTTTGATAAATGCGAAATAGTGTCAATGGTAGCATATATTTGGAAAAATATTATCATAGTAGTATTATTCATTTTTTTAGTGTGATCAATAATTGATTTGCCGAACCATTATTGAAATTTACTGTTCGTTTAAGATGAGTATATTGTAACCAAATATTTCAAAGTAAACAATTTGAGCTGAATTTTTTGAGATAGAAAGCCTTGAATCGTTAAAATTTCAAAGAGTTTGAATTTTACAATTTTAATTATTCAGTTTGAACATTTTTTATTTTGAAAGTGAAATTGTTGAATTTTGATGTATAAACAACAATAAAACACTTATTATTTCTAGAAGAAAATTGAAACAATTTTAATTAATTTACAAGAAGTGTGTGTTTTGAAAACATTCGGCTACTTGTGCCAAAATTTCGGTGCAAATAGCCACAGCTTAAGTTAAAACAAAATCTATATATTTGCAGAATGAAAATAAAAAATTTAGAAGCTTGTTAAAAATTAAGAATGGCTTCAAAGTATAAAAAAACATTCTCTTAAGATTCATAGAAAAATCTCAAATGATTTTTCATTTTAAATCATCATTTTGAGAGAATATTTAAAAAGATTTTAAAAGATTTCCAAAATTTTGAAAAAAGAATTTAGAATATTTTAAAGGAGTTTATTTAAACTTCCAGGAATTTCTAAAAAGTTTAGGAAAAATTCTATAATATCTTTTAAAACTAATCTAATTTTTCCTACCATTTTTAGACATTCCTGCAAATTTTGAAAGATTTCTTTAAAACATTCCATATTATAGTAATTGGAAATAAAAGATCATATTCAACTTTCCTGAGAATCATAAGAAAATAGTGATGAAAAAATCCATTCTCTATTTTAGAAGAAACTGAGCATTGGCTTTCTAACTACTAAGTTGCTTAATCGATGAAAAAACCTTTGCAGTGGACAAAAATGTTTCCTCAAACAAAACAAACAAAATTTCTTTTAAGTATGTAAAATTTTCAACAAAATTTTCAACAAAATTTCTCAACAAAAAAGATGATTGTTTAACCAAGAAGATTAATTTCCTTCCAAAAGACCAATATTTAACAACACTTTTTCCATATTATTCTCGATAAATAAAACAAAAATAACATGTGCTATAAAAAATGCTTCAAATAAATTTTGTAAGACTTTTTGAAAACTGCAGTTCCTTGTTGAAAATTTTTTCCTCATCTGTCGCCGTTTAGTTTGAAAGTATTTTCGATACTCTGCACAAATTGTGGTATATATAAAACTAAAATGACAAGTCCCATGGAAATTGTTTGAAGACAGTTTTTAGGGATTTTTAAAACTGATAATAGTTTTTCGATAGCTTTTCTCGCATTTGCGTCGTTTGGTTCAAAATTTGTATTTTTCCATATTATTTCCAATAAACAAAAAAATGAACTATTAAGCCTATCCAAAATTAGTTTGAAAAAATTTTTAGGACCTTGCAAAAACTCTAATTACTTCACGAGACTATCTACTTGATATGCTAATAATTAAATTAGAAACATTTTTTGTTAAAAACATTAATTTTTTATCGGAAATTAAATGATATTTTCCAATAATTAATAGACTATCCACAAAAATATAATAAATATATAAAAATAAATAGAAATAAATATAAAACATAATAGTAGAATTTTCGAGCGCAAAAATTACCTCTAAAATAAAAATAGTTTTTTCATCTTATTGGTTTATAATTGAGAAGGAACTACAGATATATGTATGTAAAAACTTTAATAACTCAACTCTACATACAGTTGGGTGTGTTAAAAATTAACAATTCTAAACTTTCGAAAAAGCTCAACCATTTTTTTTAAATTATTCTGTGTAAATAAGAGAAGTATTTTTCTCTGTACTTGGAAACTTTCCCCTAGAAAAATGCAATAGTAAAAGTATTAACAATGTTGAATTTTTCATGCAACAGACTTTTTTTCTGGTACTGTTCTATAATAAGAGATGTCACAAATGCTCATGAAGAGCTTGACGGCTTGGCGGTTTTTTCATAGTAGATTTTTGTAGCTGAAAAGCTTTCAAATACGCGGAAAAATTCCTCCCCTATTAACGAAAATATTAGGATTCTTGTCTAATATAGAGGTTAAATTAAATGGGCATAATTTCTTTAAAAAACTTTTGTAAAAAACATTTTTTTAATGCATTTAACGAAGCTGCATACCCATTTGATTCTAAATTAATGATATTTGATTAGTATTCGAATACGCTATTTATTAGACTCTTTGCGAGTTCGACTTCAAATTTTTTTTATCTATCCTAATTGTACAAGTACAAAACTTAGTGAGCAAACTTGTATTTAAAACTTTGTGCATAGATTTTCGTAACTATAAATAGTGCCCCTTAAGGATGTACACTATGAACTACCAATATTATAACTCGCTAATCTTTAAAATGATGTAGAAAAGCGAAAAAAATAGTTCTATTATTGACTTCTGGAAATCTTGACAGAAGCTCCTGAGTGTATTTTAGAAATAATATTTCAGTTAAAAATTGTTTATTTAACAGTAGTTATTTAGTGCTTTAGTTTTTGCTTTCTCTTTAGGAAAAAATGGTAATTCTTATCCAATCCTAATGATTAAGGCCTCATTTTATTCTTTGAAAGGATTCTCTGCCATTCTATTTGGGTGGTGTTCATTAAAATTAAAATTACCATTGTTTATAAAAATAAAAACTGAATGATTTCTAAATTACTTTTTTTAATATGATCCACTCAAATAGAAATGTAGAATATTCTTCATAGAATAAACTGAGGCCTTGATCCTCAGCACTAAAACAGAACTTAACTTGTGGATAAATTTAAAGAGAAAACTAAGCCTGTAACTTTAGAGATTGATTGTACTTAATGTCCATCCTTAAAAGATAACGCCTTCCGTACAGAAGAATAGAGATGCGGAAATTCGATTTTCAAAATAATTCGCAAATATTTAAACAACAAACACTACAATTGAAAGTATGCATCCTGTCGTCAAGAAGAATATCAGAGGCTTAAGAACATCGACTGAATTAAGCTCTTCCTCATTTTCCCTTTTATCCAACACTCTTGATGTTCGAAAGGCCTGCTTTTCCCAATAAGCTACGAGACCGGCTTTTCCTAACCTTGTTATAATTTTTTTGACTTCTTCGATATATGGTGATTTCGACTCAAATTTGAAAACCCGCATCGTAGATAATAATCTTTTGTTAATAATTTTCATAGCATCATTATCATATGCATCTTCATGCTCCATAATTGCAATTTGCGCTACTAATTCCTTAAGAATACAAGTTGAAAAGAAAATCAGCGACTTAAGAACACTGACTGAATCAAACTCATCCTCATTTTCCTGAAAATTTAACTTTCTCGAAGGTCGAAAAATTTGCCCTTCCCAATGAATAAGAAGACCAGCCTCTGATAACCTGACTATCATTTTGTTAACTTTTCCGAGATACGGGGATTTCGTCTCAAATTGGAAAACCCTAAACGCAAACATTAGTCGTTCTTTGACAATTTTCATCACATCATTGTCAAATGCATCTTTATGCTTCCAAATTGCAATTTCCGCTTGTGATTCCAGAACAATACAAGTCACAATCCTGCTTTTCAGTAAAATATCTATATATGCTTGAACAGTTTGAGAAAGAATAGATTTATTTACTACTGCCGTTTAAGGGAATCATTGACTAACATTAGGACAATTGCAGATCTTTCTCTCATCATTGGACTAAAGTTTGAGTTGATTAACTCCTCTAAAGTGTCTATTCTGATCTCTGATTTGTTGGTCAGTTTCAGGTCTGTTAGAATTGAAAAAATTGCGACAAGAATATCGAAAATGTAATAAGAATCGAAACGAATACAATTCTTTCCGATAAACTGTTAGAGTATCTAGGTACGGTGAATCCTATCATGATTCTTAATATCTCGAACCAAGTCCAAACATCATTTTG
>JAWWLR010000148.1:18254295-18265966 GCA_035041075.1 Acraspis erinacei | reverse complement strand
GTGATGATCCAGATAGTTAAAAGCACTACGCCCAAGTAAATCCATTTAGTTGAAGAAGATGAAGAATGATTCTCATAATTTTCAACTGGAACTAAAGCGCAATATTTTATTGTTCCAGTGTTTATACTGTTCTTGCATGATTTTTCGCAGTTCCTGGCTGTCCCTCCTTGGTTAGTAATGAACCGAATTTCATGGCGCCATAAATTTTTCAGTAACCCGGACGTTTTATTTTCATCATCACAACTCAAATGACCAAACGATTCCTCTCCAAATGGAACTTCTGATAATATTAAGTTCATTTTTTTGGAAAATTCTTTTATAATTTGAGCATGAGGTCCAGAAATTTCCAGCGGGTGTCCTGAATCATTCCGTTGAACGTAAATAAACGGTGGATAATTAAATGATCCAACCTTCATTTCAAATCCATTTAGATCCTGTCGCTTCTTTGGAAATAACTCCACGCCCCCCTTGTATTTTCGTTTTGTATATGTGTTGTTGAACGGATTTAAGAAATATAATATAGCCGTTTATTCACGATTCTGATAGAAACTCATGTGTTTGATTGCAGGTTCTGTGATCGAAAGGATACTTATGTCTAAGAAATAATTAGACCACATGTATTCGAGTAAGGCTCTATAACTCAGGCTTTCTTTCACTGCGAAGAAGATCATCAAACATTTTGGTCGGACCTGATATGCTAATAATTGAATCCAGAATTCCGTTGATCGTGAAACGTGTATATCTGTGTTAATTGTGATAAACAAATCCACATTTGCCAGACTTCTATTAAAAATTTTTTTTGATGTTTTGATTTGTTAAACTGACTATGTTGATGGAAAGATGTTGCTCGATTTTTCGTATAGCGTCTAGAATAGAATCATGACTTTTAGAATAATCGTCAAACATTATTACTGGTTTAAAGGCCATCAATTATCCCCAGAAGTCTATTGCGATCTTATTTTCTGTATATCCTAAAAATGTCTAGAATTCCTATAGAAATAACAATTTCCCGAAATCCTAAGAAATACTTCGAAACCCCTTGATCAAGTATAAATCATGTTAAATACTTCGAATATTTTAAAATGCCCTGAATTTCCCAAAATCGCCAAATTAGCGCTATTTTTTGTAAATTCTATCTAAAAAAGTGGCGGATTGGCATGTCCCAAAAATCGGTCATTAATTTCTGTTGAAAACGTGATTGGCTTCTAATTACAAGAAGTCATTTTATTATAAAAATGTAAATTTTTTTAAAATTAATTCTGCAAATAATACATTTTAATAAGAAAAATCATAAACTTGATGCAAATTGGGAAAGATTTGCACTTTTTGGAACTTTTTGGAATCAAATTAAAACTGCCCAATAATCTGATAAATCACTGGAAACATGAAACATTTTTTATGTTATTGCTTTCTGACGGAAATGAGTATCTTTAAATTGATAAAAATACAATTTTTAGTTTAGAAGAAATTAAAAATCTACTTTCTAACTATTGAATTGCTGAATAAATACAAAAACTTTCTAATGAAAAAAAATTCATTCTAAACAAGAGAAATTAATTCTCAACCAAAAAGGTAAACTTTGAACCAAAGAGATAAATTTTTAACTGAAATAATGAACCTCACAAAAAAACTCTCAACAAACGTTATCTAAATTCATTTAAATATTTTGGGTTTTCAATCAGAAATGTTATTTTTTACCCGAAAAGATATATGTTCATTCAAAAGAGAAATTTTTAACCAAAAAAAAAAAAAACAGTTTAATTCAAAAAAGTTTCATTTCGATCAGAATAATTTATTTTTCAATAAAGGTTGTCTTTTCAGCAAAACCTTTTTAGCTTTGGAAATAAAAATTTATTTCAAAGCAAAAAAAATTTTTGGCCATAAAATATTAATTTTCAATCCGACAGACGATTTTTTAAAAATCAGTTAATTTTAGATAAAAAATAATGAGTGTAGCAGAATATTGGAATTTTAACCAAAATAATCATATTTCTTAAAATAAGTGTAATTTTGAACAAATTGCTTTGATTGATAACGATAAATTGAATTTTCAGCCTTAAAAAATTATTTTTAATGTATAATCCAAAGGGACCAATTTTCAATCAATTCGTTAAATTCCCAACCAAAATTGATATATTTTAAAGCAAATAGTTAAATTGCCTACAAAGAAGATTTTTTCAATAAAAATATTAATTCTACCCAAAAGTATTAATTTTCTACAAAATTCTGGAATTTTGAAGCCAAAAAGACAAATTATCTACAAAGCAGTAACATGTTTAATTCAAAGATATGAATTTTCTATAAAAAAGTTAATTTCCTACCAAAAAATACAAAATATCAACAAAAAACCTGAATTTCTAACCAAATAGTTGAATTTCAATTCAAAAATATACATTTTCTACCAAAAATATCAATTTTCCAGCAAAAATGAAGTATCTAAAACTGGCCAATTAACAAAAAAATTATTCCTAGTCCAAATATTTTTTTTAACCAATATAATAACATTTTAATTAAAATGATCAACGCTGAAGAAGAAAAATTAATTTTAAACAACATTTAAACATTTAGCGAGACAGTATAATATTTAACCAAAGATACGATTTTTTAATAATGAAGATTATATTTTCACCGAAAATATTAATTTTACACAAAGCGTAATAATTTGCAAACAAATAATTGAATTTTGGACTCAAAAATATAAATTTTCCATGAAAATGTTGACTTTTTAACATATAAAAATATATTTTTAACAAAGAATGGAATAGTAAAATTTTCAGTTAAGAGCAATAATTTTTCAATAAAAATTCAACGAATTTTTCACGAAATACTGTTACAGATTTACCATTTGGTATTAATTCTTGAAATATTTCAAAAGTAATTATTTATATAATTTTTGTCTGCTATATTATTGTCCTTATAATAAGTTTCCTATATTCACCAAAATTAGAATAAAATCATTATGCTTTTAATAATTATCATACAATATATTTTCGTATGGGCTAAAATGTAAATTAGAATTATTATAAATTTTATTGATGAAATTACAACTTTTAACAAATTATGAGAACTATTATTCTCATTTCAATTCCACTTTTGAATAATATTATGTTAGTAAACACATCCGTTTTCATAATTTTTTTTTGCCTTCTTTATTTTCCCTGCATCACAAATTTGATCGCTCGATTATTTGTTTTTTGTTTTATTTACAATATTGTCGTAGTGGATAATCAATAGATGCCAAACAAGATTTACCATTTTGATAATTTTTTAATTTTCTGTTATATTATGGAAGCTTCAAAAAAACAAAGTTATTTCTTTCACACAGAATTGTTCACTTGGCCATTTATTTATACTATTTATTATTAGCGCTAATATTTCTTAAATATTTGCGAAACTTTATTCTTATAATAATAATAATAATAATACTGTTGTACTTTTATATCAATTAGAGTTAGAAAGGCATTTACTCAGGTAAAAAATATTTACAATTGCGCCCTGATCTATTAAATTGTTCATTACAATCGTCAATTTAACCATTAACTAAAAATATTCATTGATTATAAGTATTAACTGGCTTTCAGCAGAAATTTTTAAAGAGGACAAAAACTTTCTTTGAAATAAGAGTCAATTTTATTCGCTAGATTCCGAAAACGAACTTTAAAATTATTTTTATGTCATTGCTGAGTTTATTGAGAATTAGAAGAGTTTTATGATTTTCGCAAATTTTTAACAGCGAAATTTTCTTCTGACAGAATCAGTTATTTCCAACTGATAATAAACGAATTTTAATTTATTTGAATTAAATTTCTCGATTAATTCAAAATTAAAAAAGGTTGGTCTGTACCCCAGAATGTGTATTTTTTTAGAGATAGATATGTCATAATTCATATTTCAGCAAAAATGTATTTTATTTTAATTGTAAAATAGTTTTATTCAACAAAAAGCAAAGCTTCAACAAAATAGTTAAATTTTTAACCAAGAGAGAATATTTTGCAAAAAAAAAAAGAAAAAAAAGAAAATTGAATAGCTACGTTTTCAGTTCCAAAAATGGAATCTGAATAAAAAAGGGACTCTTAAAGAAACTAGTTAAATTTTGAACGAAAGTAATGAATTATTAACCAGTATTATGAATTTCAGGAAAAGAGGAATTTTCATTAAAAAAAGTTCAACGTTCAGCCAGATAGTTGCATCTTCAAGCAATGAGATGATTTCTGCACCAAATAGATGAAATTTTAATAAATTATATGAATTTTCAAATAAATAATTAAATTTTTAAATAAAAAATATAAAATTGCAAGGACATAGTCAAGTTTTCAAATTATAAAGACGCATTTTTAACGAAGAACGGAAAGAAGGAAAAAATTAATTTTCAAATAAAAATAAACAATAACAAGATTTTAAAACATTTCTTATTTGCAGTGATTTTGCAATTTTCTTGAGTTTCACTTTTATTCTACATAAAAGGCGGTTAAAAAGTAGAATTATTTTAGATTTTTATCCAGAGTATTTCTATTCACTCAAACTCCAAAGATACGAGAAGCTCTGGAATTTGTAACTCTAAAGATACATGCATGAAGGGGGCTTACACTCCTGTGGCGTTAAGATTTTATGGGTAAAAGCGTGAAAAAGTACATGATTTCATGAAAAATAAAAAATATAATATAGAATAGAGCTTCTCTGCATTAGCAGTTTCAAGCAATGGTGCTGGCAATTTTTTTGGTGCCCTTTTGTTACTGGGAAGCTTTCAAATATCCAAAAAAATGTATCACGTATTTGCAGAAAGATTATAATTTGTCTCCATAAAACTACATTTCTAAAGATTCAAAATTAATTTCACTTTAATTATTGATTAAAATAAAGTTAAAATAAGGATGTTAAAATAAATTTGCGTTAAAATAAGTTTTAAAAAAATGCGTCAATGCGATTTTTAATATTATCCGTTATTATTTTAAAAACAGAAACCACATTTGAAAGTATGCATCGACAATTTAAAAAGAAAATTAGTTTTTTAAGCACAAGGGTTGAATCTTTCTCATTTTCTCGTTTATTTAACTTTCTTGAAGGTCGCAAATCCTCACATTCCTGCTTTTCAGTAAAATATCTATACATTGTTTATCGTTCACGGTCAGGATAGATTTACATTCAAAGTCCAAAGATAAGAGAATTTCGGAGATCAGGAACTCCAAAGATACGAGCTTAAAAGCGGCTCCCAATTCTGCGACGTTCAGATTTCGGTGTTAATGCATGAGAACGCACACAGGCCTACTACACGCTCGCGCACGCCGAATTCAAGGCAGCGCGCACTCGCGTGCACTTGACTGTCAAATAGGGCTGGGGAAAAGGGAAAAACATTTCGCACATTCCTTTGAAGTCGTGACTCTCGTATCTATGGATCACTCATACCTTTGATGCTCGTATCTTTGGAGTTCGAGTGTAATTAATAGCACTTGATTGATTACGAGTTCTTTCGACAAACTATTATGCTATCTGACATACGTATCACCCTTTTCAGAGCAACACTGGCGCAGCGAGTAGTCAACATCGAACTTCTAAGAGTCGGTGGGTAATACAGATTGCATAATTACCGACAGTGAAAGATAGAAGTCAAACTTCTGCCGTGAAGCCTAAATTTGTCGGTAAATATTTCGTATTTTTATGAATAAACTCTTTGCTTCCCATAACTCCTTGCCTTGGCACAAACGGTCCTTTAATATTTATTAATATTTTTCGAAAATTTGTTCCGCGTTATTTAAACTTTTATTTTTAAATATTTTAGAAAAAATATTGATCTCAGGACGGTCCTGATCAGCTGTTACACTCGTTACACGGCCTTCAATCTGCTTCAAATCTCTCTGCACGATTGTAATATCGAGCTGCTGAAATCAAATCTTCATACTTCACTGCAGTATTCGTTTTTTTCAGACCTTCAAAGACTCGTACAAATGTTTCACAATGTTGTATTCTGACTATTTATTTTTCTGTGTATTCTTCAATCACATCCTTCAAATCTGTACGTGCCATTTGCGCCTTTCTCATTTTGTAGCACCTGCTTTCTGAAAATTTTCACTATTTATGAGCTTATTTGCCTCTTATTTTGAAATATCTGAAGGGATGAAAGGAATGTAAGTGTTTGGTCACAGGCCCTTTGAATTTGAAGGTTCATTAAGGACGGTATACGAGCCCCTGTACCCTAGTAAACCCTGGGGTGCTGCTCTGCTGGCGATGACTGCCCAACATGGTCATTTATACCTTTCTTACAATTTATGCCTCGGTACCAAGGCCTGCTTGATACTTCACTTTCCAGAAACGTCCGGCTGTTGTCAATTTTCCAAATTTTGAATGTATTCGACTTCATTCATCTGGCAACAGTGGAAATTGTCTAGGTTCCTTGGTAGCCATGCTCTCGAGAGTCAATGCTCTCCGTATGTGTCAATTTTCGTGAACTTCATAAACTTAATTTTCCTTGCCTGAAATTGAAACCACCCTTTGTACCATTTTTTACAATAGTCAATTTTACATAGATCTCTACGTTTTGTCTTTGAACAATTCTTGTATTCAATTTTCAATTATGCTTGTCTAATATTTCTTTGATAAATTCTTAATACTTGCTAGAGTAACGTAAATTCTAAACATAGTAGCAAATTAGGGTCATGAAATTTTTGAAATATCATATTGACGAGTTGGATATTATTCAAATCTGGTATTTAATATTAACCGTTACATTTTATAAAATTCTTTCACATCTTTAAATTCATGTAAAGCCTAATAATCCTCAGATATGCCTTTAAAAAGTTGAAATCTCATTAAATTTTTTAAATTTCCTGAATTCTTAAAAATCCTTTGAAATCCCTTGAAACTGAAAAATTCGATTAAATCTAACGACTTTTTACCAACAATTTGGATTCTTTTAATATATTTAAGATCCATTAAAATCCTACTTAATCAAAATCAGACTTAAGAAAAGTGATGTGACGGCCGATTTCGAGAATCAAGGAATAATTGTTGTTGAAAACATGATTGAATCTAATACAAGAAGCTATTTTGTTTCCATAAATTCGAATTTTTTAAATTATGGTGTCTATTATGAAGAAGATTGGCTTTTATTACAAGAAATTATTTTATTTCTAAAAATTCAATATATTAAACTTAAAACATAGAAAATAATCCAGTCATACACGAATTATCATATACTGTTTACAAAATGAAAAGAATTTGTCATTTTTTATTCTCTAGCACCATTAAATCTGATTCATTTTGAAACTATTCTGCATTTTTCATGCAAAATGAGAAGGCCATCAACCACATCCACTTCCTTCTCTTTTTCTTCCTTTCGTCTTATTTATTATTATTATATATATATATATATTATTTGTTCTTTATTTAATTTATTTATGGGAAGGGAATATTTTTTTCGATGGGTACATTCTCTATGATAGTAATAGCAAGAATCGAAAATTCCTTACATACATTGAATAGTGGTAAAAAATCAAAAGTTGCCAGACCTCAACCCAAGATTTGAAAAAAATTTCATTATTTGTACTAATTATTATCTTGCCGGAAAGATATTGGTGGATAATTTATATGATATCTAAAAGAGAATCCTGACTTTCAGTACGATCATCAACAATTAGCACTGCCTGAAAAATATTCGACTCTTTCTTGATGTAATTCATAAGATAATGAAATATTTTGCGGTTTTGTTCTGAAATTGAAATTTTTAAACCAACATTATGTGATTTTAATGTTTGATAATTATTAAACAATTTTAGACTGCGTGAGCAGAAAAACTGGTATTGTAAAATCAAAATCATTTTGCTTTGCAAATATTTAAAAAAAAAGAACAAAATACAAATCGTTGAATTCTTAGTTTTTTGTTCAATTTTAAAGATTTTTGTAGTTGAAAACCGTTATATGTCATAGAAAATTTACCACATTCAACAATTTTTTTTTAAGGTATGCTAGCTTCATGGGGAAGTTTTTTTCATTATTACGAAATTCTCATGCGTTTGGTTTCATTTCATAATACCTTTATGTAAAGGAAATTAAATTCTTAACTTTAAAAGAAAAATGTTTAACCGAGAATAAACTAGTAAGGTTTTGATATCAAAATCATTCACTTTTCATGACAAATGAAACAAATAAAAAAATCTATAAATTTGCAACGGAAATTACAAATCCTAAACATGAAAAATAAATGTTTACCAATGTAGTTTAAATTGAAACCAAGCAGTTGGTTTTATGACAAAAGAAGATAACTTTTTAACAAAATAGTTGAATTTCAACAAAATAATTATGTTTTAAACCTAATGCTTGAATTTCTAAACAAGCAAAACAATCCTGAACCAAAAATGTAATAGAAGACTTTTCGCCAAATTAAATTACCTGTTTAATCAAAATAGTTGTTTCTTGCATTTGGTTTCTATTGATTCAGTTAGAATTTAAGCGAAAAAATAAGAAAAAGGACTAGTTTCACGAAAACAAGGGGAATAAAAAAGAAATCTGTGAGAAAGAATTAGCGACATGTGTGTATACAAAAACTTTATTGAGTCAACTCTATACACAGCAACATATGCTAAGAAAAAGGTTTAAAACATATTTTTCAGAATTAATTTCAAGAGACACCAAAGTTATTATTTTAGATATTTGGTGTATTTCCAATTTTGATACCAAAGTCTTGAGGATTTCTTTTTAACTGCATTTTTGTCACCGGAAAGTTCTCAAATACTTGAAGAAATTCTTCTGCTAATAACAAAAGTATTACGAATTTTTTCCCATATCAGGGATATATTAAATGAAAATGATGTCTTTAAAATGATTACAAAAACTATTTTAAAACATTGGGAAGAATTTTGTAACCTATAGGAAACAAAATTGTTTTACATTTATTCACGTCTCAGTGATTTCGAGTCTCAGAATTTTGTTATCCACACTAATGTACAAGTAAAAAACATGGTGAAAAAACTTTTATTTAAAGCTTTGTACAGAAATCTTCATAAGTACAAATAGTGTCCCTTAAAAGATACTACCTTCCGTATAGAAGAATAGAGTTGCGTAAATTCGATTTTCAACATAATTCGCAAGCATTTCAAAAATGAAAACCACAATTGAAAGTATGCATCCTGCAGTCAAGAAGAAAACCAGCGGTTTAACAACATCGACCGAATTGAGCTCTTCATCATTTTCCCGGTTATTCAACTCTCTTGATGGTCGAAAGGCCTGCTTGTCCCAATAATAAATGAGACCGGCTTCTGCTAACCTTAATATAATTTCGTTAACTTCTGCGAGATATGGTGATTTGGCCTCAAATTTGAAACCCCGCTTCGTCGATAATAATCTTTCTTCAACAATTTTCATTACATTATTATCATATGCATCTTTATGCTTCCGAATTGCAATTTTGGCTGCTGCTTCCCTGAGAATACAAGTAACATTCCTTCCTTTGAGTAAACTATCTATACATTCTTCATCATTCTCGATAAGAATAGATTTATTTATTAATGCTGTATTCAGGGAATCATTTAGTTGCTTGAGGACCAATGCGTTATTTTCTCGTATACCTGGTGTAAGGTTTGAGTTGATTAGCTCCTCTACAGTGTCAATGCTCGTCTGAGGTTTCTTCGTCAGCTTCAGGTCTGTTAGAATTGCAAAAATTTCGGAAGCGAATATCGAAAAGCCAAAAAGAATCGAAATGAATACGAGTCTCTGCGAAAAACTGTTTGGCTCTCTAGGTACGGAGAATCCTAACATTGTTCTTAGTATTTCTATCCAGGCCCATACATCATTTTCAAATTTCAATATGCTAGTGATGATGCAGATTGTCGAAAGCACTATGCCTAAGTAAATCCATTTCGTTGAAGGAGTTACAGAATAATTCTCATCATTTTTAACTGGAACCAAAGCACAGACTTTTGTTGTTCCAGTACTTGCACTGCTTTTGCCTGATTGTTCACAGTTGATGACAGAGCCTATATGGTTAGTAATGAACCGAATTTCATGTCGCCATAACATTCTATGTAAGCCGGTCGTTTTATTTTCTTCATCACAACTCCAACGACCAATCGATTCCTCCTCAGATGGTACTTCTGATAACATAAAGTTCATTTTTTTGGAAAGTGCTTTTGCGAATTGAGCTTGTGGTCCAAAAACTTCTAGTGGATGTCCTGAAGAATTGCGTTTCACGTAAACATAAGGTGGATTGTTAAAAGATCCAACCTTAATTTCGAAACCATTTAGATCCTGTAGCTTGTTTGGAAATAATTCAAGATCCTCCTTATATTTTAGTTTTGTGTACGTGTCATTAAATGGATTTAAGGAATGTAACATAGCAGTTTGGTAACGCTTCTGATGCAAACCTCTAGGATTGATTCCATTTTCTGTAATCGCAAGAATCGTCAAGTCCAAGAAATAATTGGACCACATGTATTCGAGTATGTTTCTATAACTCAGGTTTTCTTTCCCTGTAAAGAAGACCATCAAACATTTTGGACGGATTTGATAGCCTAATAGTTGAATCAGGAAATCCGCCAATACAGGAACTTGCAGATTAGTGTGCATACATTCAATCGCGATAAACAAATCAGCAGTAGCCAGACTTCGATTCAAAGATTTTGTCAGTTTTGGATTTGTTAAACTGATTATCTTGCTGGAAAGATGTTGTTGGATGGTTCGTAGAATGTATAATATAGTATCAGGACTTCCCTTATAATCATCAACGATAATTACTGCCTGAAAGGTATTCGAATCTTTCTGGATATATTTCACAAGATGACGAATCCATTTTGACTCGTTTGACACTTCTTGTGTATTAACGATAAAAATTAAAGTTGCAAAAGTGGTCTTCAATATTGCGGTTAGCAGCATTCTAACAAAGAGAGAGAAATAATTTTCGATTACCTTCGTTGCCACTTTCGTCAGTAGACTGAATCCTCCCTGAGTTTAACTAGTAAGCCAAGGCATACAAAATTCATTTTGTAATCATTTCAATGTTCTTTATCTTTCATTACATCATAATAATGGGCTAGAGGCCTTTTATGAGCGGTAATTACACTCCAACGACGAGTAACTATTTTGCTCAATTCGTTTTCATGATTATTTTAAAAACTAGTTCAAACCTTTTTAAAGAATTGACATATTGATCTGCTGATCGTGAAATGGAATACTTTGAAGCAGACTTAATTTTCTCTGGTAAATAATTTCGTAACTAATTTTTACCTATACTCTATAGCGACCGTCGAATAATTTGATAGATGCCAAATATTGTGAATATTGATGTAAATTCCGTGAATACCTTGAATTCCATTAATTGTGTGAATTAATTGTTCGCAAGTTTACCTTACTCTTGTATTGTAGAAGTATTATCGAAGTGCTGTAAGATTTCCTTCTTGAATAATTGCCATATAGATCTACTAAGTTTGAAAAGTCGTAATTCAAAGCAGAATTAATTTTCTCATTGTACATTTCTCTGTAATGAATATTGATTTATACAGGCCGCGGACTCATTTGATAAATTAAAAGTAATTACTAATTATCTCGCTGGAAATATTAGATATCTAAGATTGAATCATGACTTTCAGCACCATCATCAATAATCAGCTCTCTAAAAAACTCTCTTTATTAATCCCTCTCTTATCCTCTTTTTCATCATAACTTTTTCTATTTCGCCTCGGTCTAC
>JAWWLR010000148.1:18212638-18222708 GCA_035041075.1 Acraspis erinacei | reverse complement strand
TTTCCAGCGATGTCCAAAACAGAATCATGACTTTTTGTACAATCATCGACAATTATGACTGCTTGAAAGACATCCGAATCTATAGTGATATCCTTCTCAAGATGGCGAATCCATTTTCGACCATTTGACACTTCCTCGGGATTAGTTATAAAAAGTAAAAATGCAAAAGTGGTCTTAAATATTGCATTGAGCAGCATTATAGAAAAGGAAAACTTTTTAACTTCATTCGTTTCAGCCTTTGTCAGTAGACTGAGTCCAGCCTGAGTTTCCCTAGTGACCTGAGGCATATGCAACGCATTTTGTAACTATTTTAATGGGACAGTTATACTATAAAGACTGGTATCTTTTTATGAGCGACAATCGCTCTCTAAGGTCGCGCTATTATTTCAGTTGCTTCTCTTTTATTATCTTTCTTCAAACCTGGTAGAAACAAAGAGGAAAATAATTTCTGACTTTCGTTGCAAGCTTTGTCAGTAGATTGAATCTACTGCAAGTTTACTTAGTAACCTGAGGCGTACAAAAACAATTTTGTAACTATGTTCAGATTAAAATCACACTATTTTTTTTAATGACAGTTTTCTAAAAGTAGGTCTCGGACCTGCGTAAGTGATATATTTTTTCAAATGTGATATATAATGTAAACACCCCATAAAGTCGATCGAAATACTTCCATTATTTTGAAATACCCTAAAAGCTTTAAAACGTTGTGCAATTGTTTAAGAAACCTTGAAATCTATTTATATCTTCTGAAAAATCTTTAAAAATTTATCCACCTGTTCAAATCCTATGAATACTTTAAATATAGCAAAATCATTTGAAACCCCTTAAATTTGGCGAAATCCTTTAAAATGATGAAAATCCCGGAAACTCATGGAAATCTTTCGATATCCTAAGAAGTCCTTTGAAATTTAATTTAGTTTATTTCCTAAAGTTCAAAATTCCTTAAAAAGTAATAAAATCTTAAAAATCCTGTGAACTAGAAGTCTATCTGATAAAGCCTCTTGAAATACCTGATAATCTTCGAAATCCGTTTGAATTTACTGAAATTTATTTTAAAAATTGTAATTGTGTTGAAATTCTTTGATATCCCTGGATATCTTCCAAACTCTTCTAAATCTCCTGAAAGCTATAGAAATTGATTATTATCTTCTTGAATATTTTAAGTTCATCAGAAACACCAAAATATTTGGAAATTTCTGCAAAACTGTTTGAAAGCCCTTTACAATTTTGGACTTTCGTTAACATTTTTGCATTGATTGATGATTAAAATATTTTATTGGTAATTCTTTTTTCTTTTGTTTGATTATTAAATTCTTTTACTGAAAATGTAAATATTATACTTTTGATCAGAAGTTTATTATTTTTAGTAGAAAATTCTATTATTTTTGTAGAAAATGCAACCCTTTGATACGTAGAAGTTTAATTTTTTTGTTGACAAATTCATCTTTGTAGGTTGAAACGTTAACTATTTTGTTAGAAATGTAACACTTTACTTTATAGTTCAACTATTTGTTTATAAGTAAAATTATTTGTTTTCCGTTGAAGGTTGAACTATTTTTGTAAGAAGTCATCTCTTTTGCTCGAAAATTAAATATGTTTGTTGTAAATTCGCCTTTTTTTATGTCAATGCCTCCTTAGAAATTGAAAATTTATTCTTTTAGGCAGAAATTTTCTTGGTTTAAAAATTAACTCTCTTTTTAAAAATTCCTCCTCTTAGCTTGATGATGCAACATATTGATTAAAAATGAAACTGCGGGTGGTTGAATCTTAATTTTTTTCGTGTTTTGAAAATGCAATATTTTATTTGAGAATTAACTGTTTGGTGCAAAATTAATTTCTTTGTTTGTTGCATTTTGTTTATTTCCACAGTTTACCAATACCTTTTACTGTACACAATGAACCGACTTACCACGATTTCTTAAATTTTGATTCTCCCTTTGACATATCATCTGATTGACTCCAAAAATTAAGTCTAAGGTAAAATGTTGTTCTATACTTCTCATTTATCTGTTTCTATATATTTTATTTTATTTTTATACTCATAGAACATATGTTGGTTCTGATGAACGCCCACAGATGAGGCCGAATCGTCAATCAAAGGAAATTTGAACTTGATTTATTTATTTCCTTTTTCTAAAACTGATCATAAGACAGAAAAATAAGTAGAAAACCTCGTTTTATCTAATATTTTTGAATATACAAAAACGATCGAAGAAAGGTTCAGTTCATGATATCTTTTATTTCTTCAGGTTCCATTGATCAACTTGTCTATAACGTTCTGTGAACCATGGGATATTTGAAATGAGAATTAGGTTATTGAATTGAATTAGGAATAAGTCAATTGAATTAGGAATATTTTATTCCTAATTGAATTAGGAATATTGAAATGGAAATTAGGTTTTTTTAAAGGTATGGTCAATCTACTCGTCTAAATATTGAAAATTGTATTAATAACCAGAGGTGGTTAATCCATTTAAAGGAACAACGTACCTTTCGAATAACGTGCAGAAAAAATTCTCTGTTTCCAGTAGGTATACAAAATTGTACGAAGAATTATAATCTAAATAATTCACCTTATGAAACCTTTGTTAAAGTACAAAATGTCAAACTTACTTATCAGAAGAAAATTATGAATTTTGAAATTAGTAATATAATCGACAACATTAAAGAATTAGACAATTACAACAATTATATAAGATAGAAAAATTTCAAAAAACTATTTTTTTTCACTTTTTCGAATCACTAGAATGAGCTTTCAAAACTTAATAATTCAACAAAATTAAGCTCATATATAAAAATTTAATTTATTAAATGACAGATTTTTAGAAGCAAAAATAGGTACCGACACTTAAGAGTTAATCAATGGTTTAAAAATTTATCAAATGTGACAATTCCATGTGAAATAGCTGAAATATTACCACTGGGCACTAAATTTGGAATTTATATAGTTCTTAGTATATCCTTACCAATAATATAATTCGATTTCTTTTTGAGAATTTTACTTATTACAGCTCTTGACAATTATATTGAAGAAAGACTGTTTTAAGTAAGGAAGGTATAGACAAGATGTTTTTCAAATTTCTGGAAAGGTTATAATTTATTTTGAAGAAAGATATTACTAGTACATGTAATCGTAAGACTAAAATAAATATACTTTGAACCTTCTTTATGTGAGCCATCGCGGAGGTGATTATATGCTACAGGTCTGTTTTCAATTTTGCGAATATCATTCCCGCAATGAAAGAGGCGATCATCTAGCTTCACTATTTTAGAACCACTAATTTTCAATTTGATGGATGTTGATTACTTAAATTCGTTTTTCAAAATCTCGTCAGATTGAATTATAACCTTGTAAACGATACTCACTATGTCCAGACGAAAATTCACTCAGTCAAGATGATCACCTCGATATACTTTCTCTATTAAAAATTCTTGATCTTCATTACACTTCGGTTCCATCCAATTAGGTTCCAAGCCGATCATCCATCAAAATTTTCGATTTTGAAGTAATCTTAGTTATATGAGTTTTTGAGGAGATCTTCATCCGTAGAAAAATTGCTCTTTAAAAGACACTTCCTTGCGTGCAGAAGAATACAGATGCGTGGATGCGATCTTCAATATAAACGGCAAATATTTCACAAATGAAAACCACAATCGACAGTATGCATCCAAAAGTCAAAAAAAAAATCAGTGGATTCAGAACACTGACTGAATCAAGATCTTCATTATTCTTCCATTTTCTGGAACTTCTCGGAGGTCGCGAACCCTGCTTCTCCCAATGATTAACGAGACCGGCTTCTAATAACCTTGGTATGATTTTGTTGACTTTTCGAAGATACGGTGATTTCGGCTCGAATTTAAAAACCTTTATAGTAAATGATAATCTTTCCTGTAAAATTTTCATTACATCATTACCATAAGCATCTTCATGCTTCTGAATTGCAATTTGCGCTAGCGATTCCCTAATAATACAAGTCACATTCTTGCTTTTTACTAAAATATCTATACATTCTTGTTCGTTTCCATAAAGGATAGACTTATTTACTAATGCTCTATTAAGGGAGTCATTTACACCTTTCTGGATAGTTGCATAGTTCTCTTGCATCATCGGAGTAAGGTTCGAATTGAGTAATGCTTCCACAGTTTCAATGTTTATTTCTGATTTTTTGGTCAATTTCAGGTCTGTTAGAATTGCAAACATGTTGGAAGCGAATATCGAAAACGCAATAAGAATCGAAATGAATACCATTCTTTCTGATAAATTGTTTGGCTCCCGAGGTACGGTGAATCCTAACATTGCCCTTAGTATCTCAAACCAAGCCCAAACGTCGCTTTGGAATTTTAGTAAGCCAGTGATGATCCAGATTGTTAAAATAATTATACCTAAGTAAATCCATTTCCTCGAAGTAGAAACATAATGGTTCTCATCATCTGTAATTGGTACCAAAGCACAGAATGTTAATATTCCAGTACTGACGCTGCTCTTGCTTAATTTTTCGCATCCGCTTATCATCCCTCCTTGGTTAGTAATTAACCGAATTTCATGGCGCCATAACATTTTTCTCAATCCTGTCGTTTCATTTTCTGCGGCGCAACTCAAACGTCCGGACGATTCTTCTCCAGATGGGACTTCTGATAATGTAAAGTTCATTTTTCGAGAAAATGCTTTTACAACTAGAGCATCTGGGCCAGTAACTTCAAGTGGATATCCTGAAGAATTTCGTTTCACGCAAGCAAATGGTGGATAATTGAAAGACCCAACTTTCATTTTAAATCCATTTAGATCATTCAGCTTGCTCGGAAATATTTCAATGTCGTCCTGGTATTTTCTTTCTGTGTATGTGTCATTGAACGGATTGAAGAAGTGTAGCGTTGCAATTTGATGAAAATTCTTATGCAAACCTTTCTCATCAATGCTTAGTTCTGTAATCACCAGAATCGTCAAGTCCAAGAAATAACTGGACCACATATATTCGAGTATAGCTCTATAATTCTGGCTTCCTTTCACTGTTAAGAAGATTATCAAACATTTTGGTCTTACTTGATTTCCTAATAATTGAATTAGGTTTTCCGTTGATGCAGTAACTGGTATATTTCCTTCCATAAATTGAATCGTGACAAACAAATCCGCATTTGCCAGATTTTGATCTACAGACTTTTTCTGTTTTTGATTTGTTGAACTGATTATCTTACTAGGAAGATGTTGCTGAATTTTTCCAGTGATGTCCAAAATAAAATCATGACTTTTTGAATAATCATCAACAATGATGACAGCTTGAAAGGCATCCGAATCTATAGTGATATACTTCACAAGATGGCGAATCCATTTTTGATCATTGGAAACTTCTTGAGGATTAGTTATAAAAATTAGAAATGTAAAAATAATCGTGAATATTGCGTTGAGCAGCATTACAGAACAAAAAGAATTTCTAGCTTCATTGGTTTCAACCTTTGCCAGTAGACTGAATCTACCCTGTGAGTCATCAGTACTTTGTGGCAGGCAAAAAGTATTTTGTATTTATTTCAAGGTTTTTCAAATTTCATTAAATTATAGGTAATAATGGACTGGTATCCTTTTATGAGCAGTAATCTTTCTCTAAGGATACGTTATTATTTCAATGGCTTCAATTTTATTATCTTTCTTTGGATCTGGTAGAAACAGAGAGGAAAATAATTTCTGAACTTCGTTGCAAGCTTTGTCGGTAGATTGAATCTACTACTAGTTTACTTAATAACCTCAGGTATGCAAAAATAATTTTGCAACTGTGTTTCTACGAAAATCACACCACTGTTTTTAATGAGTTCTTTTTAAAGTAGGACAAACCTTTTTTAAAAATTGTGATATATGTTTTCAAATGTGATATATAACCCAAATACCCCATAAAGACGATCGAAAAACTTCCAATCTTTTGAAATACCTTAAAAACTTTTAAACGCTGTGAAGTTCTTCAAGAAACCTTGAAATCTATTTAGATTTTCTAAAAAATCTTCGAAATTTCATTCAACTGTTCAAATCTTATGAGTACTTGAAATAAGCAAAATCCTGTAAAATCCCTTAAATTTTGCGAAATCCTTTAAAATGTTATAAAATCTTGAAAGTCCTATGAAATAGAAGTTTATCTGAAAAAGCCTCTTGAAATACATTAACATATTTGAAATCCGTTTGAATTTACTTAAATCTATGCACAAAATTGTAATTGTGTTGAAATTCTTTGATATCCCCGGAAATTTCCCAAACTTTTCTAAGTCTCCTGAAGCTATAGAAATTGATTATAAGCTTCTTGAATATTTTTGATTCTTTTAGGCAGAAAGTTTCTTGGTTTAAAACTTAACTGTCCTTAAAAAAAATCATTCTCTTAGCTTGGATATGCAACATATTAATTAAAAATAAAACTGTGGGTGGTTGAATCTTCTTTTTTTTCGTGTTTTGAAGATTCAATCGTTTGGTTAACAATTAATTGTTTGGTATAAAATTAATTCCTTTATTTCTTGAAGTTTTTTTTATTTTTACAGGTTCCCAATAGCTTTTCTGTATATAATGAACTGAATTACCACGAGTTCTTAAATTTTGACGTTCTCTTTGACATGTGACATGATTGAATCCAAATACTAACTTCAAGGTAAAATTTTGCTTTATACTTCTCATGTCATTTTTGCATGTATTTTATTTAATTTTTTAATTTTTAAATTTTTAATAATTGCTTATACTCTCATAACAGATGCTTGTTCTGATGAATGTCCACAGATTCTTATCATCTTAGACCTAAATTCACACATGAAATGGAAAATAATAATTTCATTCCTTTTTTAAATGTTAAAGTTATCAAGGCTGTTTCGGGTAATATAGGAATATTCGGGATATAGTTTTAAAATTATCACATGAATCATTCCACAAGACAAACATTCAATTTATTTAAAAAACTCTTTATTTGAATAATTATCCAAAAAAATTTTCAAACGCATATTAATAACAAAATCAAAACAATTAATGATACTCTTCCTAAACAAGTAGCTTTAAATATAGTCAGAAATTTTGTTTGTAAACCAACAGGTTCGATACCTTATCATGGTTCTCTTAAAATTAAAAGAATTCTTAATGATTTTAATATCACAACAGTTTTCATAATTGATTCGAAACTTGATAAATTTATAAAATTATGAAAGGACTATCTAGAAAATCATCAACTTACTGAAGTAGTTTATAAAATTCTTTAGACAGAACCCTGATAACCATAAAGTCATAGATAAACACCAGATTGAAACTGGACACTTAAAATTGATTGGGAAAGTGTCACAGTGTTACACAATGAATGTAACAAATTTAAAAGATTAATTCCAGAAATGTTTTTTATTAAGAAAAATGGCAACAATTTTTTTAATGAAATTACACCCCTTAACAATTAGAGCCCAATAAATAAGATAATCTAGGTCTCTTTAATTTGAAAATAAAATAAAACAATTTTTCAATTTAATTTAACTTAAGAAATAAGCATTTTTAAAAAACAAAATCATAATTTCAATTTTACTAAAAATTTGGTGATCTAACATTTAATCTCCTTTTTCAAATTCTAATAAATATTGATTCATTTTTTTTTCTTACAAAATTGGAATGTAGCAATTTATCATTGTAACTTTCTACCTCATCGTTAATAATTGTTAATAGCAAAGAGTAACAAATTTAAACGATTGTACAGAATTTATCATTAATTTAATTTAATTTTAGTTTAATTTATTCATAACTATCAGAACTCTTATTATAAAAATTGATGATACGGTTCTGCTATTTGTGTATTTTTTCAATTGTAACTCTTTCTCTTTTTCTCTTTGGAAAAATGGAGCAAAACCTAGTTTTGCTACCATTTCAGAAAATGTATGATTTATTATTATTATTATTATTATTTTTTATAAAATAGTTTATGTAAATTCCAACGGAACTTTTAATATGAAAATGGTTTTTAAAATATAATATTAATCTACAATGAAGACAACCCTATTGGTAAATATAAATTTAATTTCAATTATTAGCCTCACTTTCTTATTTTTTTCGCAGCATGTTAATTCTTGTAACAAAATTTATATCTTTATCAAATATTCTTTACAGTTTTCAAATGAGAAAATGGAAATGAGCTAATTTCAAGCTAACTGACATTCAAGTTTTTTACTTGGTTCCTGATTTGATTTCAACTTTATTATGACTTTGTCCTGAAGAGGAAAACCTTTAGTTTTCGAAACGTCGAACTGGAACTGGAATAAAGGATACTTTCTCAACATCTATAATCCTTTTATTGTGAAGTATGCCAAATTTACATCCTACGCATCTTAATTATTATCCGGCTATTTATAATTAAAATTAAAACTTAATTTATTAAATAAGGAAGGTATGGATATAATGTAATTCATATTTCCGAAATATGTATATTTTATTTTGAAGAAAGATATTAATAGGACATATAATCATAATTCTAAATTAAATATACTTTGAACATTCTTAATGTGAACCATCTTGGAGGTGATTAAGGTGCTTTAGGTCTTTTTTGAATTTTGCGAATACCATTTTCTCAATGAAACAACCGATTCTTACGCATCTTTATGCTCTACTATTTTCGATAGTGATTCATATAGATCACTTTTAATTTTTTGAAATTCTTTCACATTGCATTTAAACCTTAAACAAGATACTTATCATGCCGAGACGAACAAACAATCAGCAAAAGTGGTTGTCGCACCTCGAAATATTTTTTTCATTACAAATTCACAAATAAAAACCACAATCGAAACTATGCATCCGAGAGTCAAAAAGAAAATCAGTGGAGTCAGAACACTGACTGAATGAAGCTCTTCATCATTTTCCCACTTTCTCGACTTTCTGGAAGGTCTGGCACCCTGCTTCTCCCAATGAATAACGAGACCGGCTTCTAAAAACTTTGCTATAATTTCATTGACTTTTCCAAGATATGGTGATTTCGTCTCGAATGCAAAAATCCGCTTCGTAAATAATAATACAGGCCAACATGGTTTTGTTGTTGGAAAGTGGAGAGTCATTTCCGAAGAAAATTTTTACGTAGAATCCGAATCCGGGGTCAGAATTGGCTCATCACGTCAGGGTTTTAAGATATTTGAGGTTATGTACCCAAAAATGGCGTTTTTCGCTACTTTTGAGGTTATGCAAAGAAGACACAAAATTTTTTGGGATTTTTTCTTTAGTTGTATCATATAGTACTGCTCTTCATCTTTAATTTGAGAGTCGCAGAGTTTAATTACCATTTTTCTCTACCAAGTTACGCCAATTTGAAATTACGAGATATGTCCCATTATGTCTTGAGCATTTACTTTAAATAATTTGAGGCAGACATTGGCTTTGAGCCTAGAAGTGTTTTAGCCTGTCTGCGGCCAGAGGCCGAACTCCACTCATTTTGATGATCCACGGTCAGCCAAATTTTAATGTCTTCAGTGACCAACCTACTCGAAATGCCCACAACTGGTTCAAATCCAGTAAATTTTTGTTTTTTTGCTAGTTTAGCGAGCCTGTCCGATATCTCATGGCCCTTGATTCCACTGATTCTAGGGATCCGAAGCAGAGTGACTCAGTTGTCTGTCACTAGCTTATTCAGTGCCTCAAGGCACTCTCAAACAAGTAGTGACATAGTCGTTATTCCTTTCAGAGCCTCACTTTGGAATTCCTTTAAGCATACATTTTTTTAAATTTCAATCATTGATTTTAATTTTGCCCCGTCTCATATTGGAATTCCTTTAAACATACATTTTTTTAGTTTCAATCATTTATTGTAATTTTGCCCCGTCACATTGTTATACAATTTTTTGTCATTTGCACAAAAAAGATAATTTGTATTGATTCTGTTAGTTAACAACTCGCTGTAACTATAAACTATTAAATTAAATATCTTAACTGCTGATCATTTCAATAATGGCCTCGCGTAAGTGTTTAAATGATCCTAACAGCTTTTTTTAAATTTGTAGTCGCTTCGTGTTCGGAAAAAATGCGATGAAAATCAATGATAAGATAAAAATATTTTATCTTAATTACTTCAATATTTCAATAACTAATCAGG
>JAWWLR010000148.1:18197093-18209985 GCA_035041075.1 Acraspis erinacei | reverse complement strand
ATTATTTTGTTGATTTGGCCTTTTGAGGTTGAAAATTCTATAATTTTGGTAGAAAATGGAACCCTTATAGGTAAAACTTGAGCCTTTTTTGTTTATAAAATCATCTTTGAAATTGTAAAGGTTAATTATTTTTTCAAACTTCAACGATTTTGTTAAAAATTGCACCCCTTTCCTTTAAAGTTCAAATATTTGTTTATAAACAAAAAAATTCTTTCTTTTTGGTAGAAATTTCCTTAGTTGAAAATTTAACTTTCTTTTAAAAAATTCGTCCTCTCAGCTTGAAGATGCAACACATTGATTAAAAATAAAACTGCTGATGGTCGAATCTTAATTTTTTTCTGCTTTCAAAATTCAATAATTTGGATAGAAAATGACTGTTTGGTCTAAAATTAATTCCTTTGTTTCTTAAAAATTCAACTATTCGATTGAAAGTGCAATATATTCTGACTTCAATTAAAAGATTTAAAAATAATTTTTTATATAAATCACCCACTTTTTCCTATTTCGAGAGGATTTTAGGCTATGCTTTTTCTTAAATTATTAATTTTGTATCCATCAATTTGGAATATCTTATGATTAAAAAAAGTTTGACCCATTTTTATTAATTATTTTTATAAAATATTACCTTTCCTTTCCTAATTACTCTTAAAGAGATTCAGATGTCTAAAACGTCCCTTTTTGTCATTCTTGTCTCTTAAACGATTCAGATTTTTTTTTCGTCGCTTGTCATTGGAAAAGCGTTCTGACAAATGAACGATTTACCTCGGAGTTCGGAAGCTCGGTTTTTACCTCGGATATTAAAAGTTCCTGCATTCGTATTTTCACCACGCTGTTTACACGCAAAAGCCGCAAGGGGAGTCGCGTGGGGTTGATGGTGGTTTGATTAAGTCAGCGGAGTCCACAGTGCTCACATTTTCCGGTTGATGTGAGGATCGTTTATCATTTTTCTGGAGATCCTAAGGTACTCTTTCTCTCTTCGAAGTCTTCTGGAATTCTTAAACCTTCTAGATCGTTTTTTAAATACATTTCTTATTCTAAAACAAAATTTTTAATTAAAAACATCTGCTAGTTTTTGTCAAACCAATTTGTTTCAATTCTGATCATCATCCCTATTCTTTAAACAATATTTTTTATGTTTAAAGGCCTTGGGCTCAAATTTTTAATTTTTAAATAATATTTTGGCTATATTAAAAATCTGGTGTACAATGTTCTGGTCCTATAAAACAATGTGAAATTATTTCGAATCTTTTTAAGAAATCCAAAAAATTTGAAACACTTTAGATTCCCTTAAGTATACTCAGAGCCTATACAAATTTTTGAGACCTTCTTTAATCTTTTTAAATCAGTTAAAATCTCTGAAATTTCTGAAATCCGTAGAAATCCTAAAAAATCCATAGAAGTCTATTGAAATTTAATTTAATTTATATCCTAAAGTTCTCTAGAAATCCGGATATCCATTGATTTCCGGGACACCTTTTAAAAATCGTTCATTCTACACAATTCGTTGAAAATACTTTAAAATTGTTAAATCAAGTTAAATTATTTGAATCTCCTTAAACGTACCCTAAATTCCTTAAAATCCTTCAAATAATTTTCATAGGTTTTGAATTTCAAATGTTTCAACTAAATTCTAAATCAAATTAATAAACTAATAATAAAATGATTCTACAAGTTAAATGATTCAAAATGGGAAATAAACAATTTTATATTTTTCTCTTCAGAATGCGATTACACTTAATTCGGGATCTTCTGACGCATTCAATTTTAATTAATGCATTTTTAACTAATAATCAGTTGACTAATTTTCAGATTATTTTCGGCTTAAAAAAATTTACTGGTTAAAAATATGAATCATCACAGTAGCTGTTGTTAAAGAAGGTAACAGTGTAATATTTTTTTCCAAAATCTTATATAATTTATCGAAAACTCTTACAAATTTCCAATTTTTTTAAAACTTCCTAACAAAAAATGCATTTTACTCTAAATTTCTTAACATCTACTAAAACCCCCACAGCATGATAAGGTCGTTTGATATCCCTTGAAATTTTTGAAATTTTCCTTGGTTTTTGCTGAAATCCACGAAAATTTCTTGAAAACTCTCCAAATTTTTGTAATCCCTTACAATTCCTTATAATCTGATTGAAATTTTCAATTTCTTTTCAAACCCGAAAATACTTTAAATACCTTGTAAATTTTTTGGAAATCTATTAGAATTCTGCTTAATTGTTTTAAATCTCATGAAATACCTGAAAATCTTTTCAAATACACAATATCATTTTAAAATCCCCTGAAATGTTTGAAATCTTCAAAAATTCCTTGGCATCTTCTAAAATACCCTGAAATCTTTTTAATTTTTTGAAACCCATTTCCAAATTTAAAATTGTTACAGCCTTTAAAAACACATATAATCACTTGACATACTTTTGAATCTACTGAATTATCTCGAAATTTGCTATATCTTCTCAAATTTATTGAAAAATTTTGAATTTTATGAACTCAGATTGAACTTTTGAAAATCTTTTAAAATGCATTGGTATATTTGAAATTCCCTGAGATATTTTGGCATCTAAAAAAATCCTAAAATTCTTTCGAATTCCGATTTTTGAAGTAGGGTTTATGTTTTTTTCTCTAATCTAGCATAGAGGTTCCCAAAACCTATCGAAAAAAATATAGCGATATGTCTAAAAAATCTCGCTATTATTATCGTTAAATACCTGACTGACTTTGAATTAAATTAAATTTTTTATATCAGGATTTTTTTATTTTGGATATTATATCTGATGATGATCCATTTTATTAATAAAAATGATATAAAACCCTAAGAAAGTTTAAAAAATAATTCTTTCTAAAAATACTCTTGCACAGTTTAATTAAAATTTTAAAGTATCTAATAAATTATTATTTTTATTATTATTAGTATTTTGAAACAAAAATCATCATTATAGTTCTCGAGTTTCAACAATTTAAAATTAGGTGAGGGTTTCTAAATGGAAATGGATATTTTTAATACAAAAATTAATAGATTTCAAAGACCGAAAAATTTTGAATAATCTACGTTTTTCGATTTTTTTGAAGTTTTTTTCTGAAAATTGATATTTTAAAGCAAAAATAAGTAGATTTTGAAGTTTCTTTTTTTGTGATATAAGATTACGGTAGCGTTTTACAAAAAGTTGGTAAATCGTAAGTAATTCTAATTTATGTTAATTTTTACTGTGAAAAAATTCCCCTGATTGAAAATATTTATTTAATACCAAACAAAAAGAAAAAACTAAAGGCAATTATTTAAAGATCATTATATTTCCAACAATACTTAAAATTTGTGAATAGTTTCAGATTATTTTAACGTCTTTCTTATGAAATCGAAAATGATTGGCAATTCTGAACTTTCGTTTATGAAGAAATTTGAGAGTTTAAATAATAAAATTTAGAATTAAAGGGAAAATTAAAATTTTTAGTTTTTTTATTCTCTTAATATCTGCTTCAGAAATTTTTTGTTATGCTGTATTAATGTTTTTTGTCGGAAATTATTGATGTTTTAATGTAAAAAATAATTAGGTTTCACACAAAATGTACAAGTTTTCAAAAACTCCAGGTTATGTTGGTTGAACACATCTCAAATTTTTATTTAGAAGAAAATCATTAGATACAAATTTAATGATTTTTTTTCAATAAGAATATTGCAAGCTTACAAATTTTCGGATTTTGTTAGTGTCCTTCGTAGGAAATTTAAATTCAAACAAACTAATTGGCTTTCAAAGATAATATAACTTTTTTAATAACTTTACGTTACTTTATTGTTTTTTGTGCAGCACTCCTGAAAATAGAACCAAGGATCTAACCAACAAATTTTTATTGTTTATATAATTTTTTTTTCCTTACTAAGGGTGCTGTATGAGTGCTGAAACGATTGTGATTATTATTTTTTACAAAAGTCTTTTTTGTGGTTTGATAATAATAAAAATAAAAAGGACGAAAGAAATAAAAAACAGAAGTCTTTTATTTTTGTGCAATGAAATATTTTTTTTCTTTTTTAGAAAAATTGTTTGTTTTCTTCATATTGTAATAGGAACATTTTATGCTGGTAGCCTAAATTTGGCAGTTAGATTCTAGGTTTTATTTTCAGGAATTCCACAAATTAACTTGATTATTGAACGTTAATCAGGATTTTTAATGTATTTTATTCCCATTTAAATTTCTTAAACTTTTATTTTTTTATGAAAATTGGTATTTCTGAATGATAACGCAGCCACACAAAAAAATAATTTTCTTGGTCTGGAGGTCAAACCATGTTTACTATATGTTTTGGGGTCGCTGAATCCGCATCCGAGGTCCAAAAACCCCCAACACGTCAGCGTTCTGACATAACCTCAAAAAAAGCCCATACCGTTTTTTTGATTCAGGGAGTCCGACCATATTTATTATATGTTTTTTGGATCGCTGAATCCGAAGCTGAGATCAAAAATGTCCCAGAATGTCAGAGTTTCTCCATAACCTTCAAAATACTTCGTAATATAAACTATTTAAGGCTTTGAGGTTTTGACTTTAGCATTATCTTTGAGGTATTTTGGATCTCGAGTTCGGATTCAGCGACTCCAAAAACATATAATAAATATTGTCTGACCCCGGGACTCGAAAAAAATTGCATGAGATTTTCGTTGACTTTATGTCACAACCATGACGTGCTGGGGTATTTTGGATCTTGGATTCGAATTCACCGACCCCAAAACATATAGTAAACGTGATTTGATCTTCAGACCCGGCAAAAGAAACTCGAAAAAAATAGTTATGAGATTTTTTTGAGGTTATTTCCGAGTTCTCACCTGCTGGAGTTTTTTGGATCTCGGAATCGGATTCAGTGACCCCAAAAACATATAATAAACATGGTCTGACCCCCAGAATCGGAAAAAAATTATGATGCTTTTTTAGGTTATGTCAGAACCCTGACATAACCTAACCTCCAGATCAGGAAAAAGATTTTTTTGTGTGGCTGTGTAATGCAAATGTTTTACTATTTATATCTACATCAAAATATTATATTTGTCATTCCACAAAAAAATCTTTATCTAGTGAATTTATCCTTGTGTCCCAAAACTCCCTTTTTCTTTATAATGTAGTTTCAAATAGTGTCAATAGTGTCGTGATCTCGAGCTGCGTATTAAGCTTAATTACAAGTAGTCAAGAGTCCTTTGACAGTTTCGAAAAAATCCTCTTTACAGTAACTTTCCTTCTATACCTATCATTATTGCTTGAATCACCGTGATTTGATTTCCAGACGGGGATCAATTCCACTCGGTACATTGAGAGGAAACAGCATTACATTTGCTCGTGCCCGTGTCGATTCGAAATAATCCCCTCTAACTATGGAATGGAGAAGGTAAAAGGCTCCGGTTAAATTAGTTTTTCACATAAACGTTTGTTTCCTTAAAGCGTGAAAGCTAAGAGAGAGACGAGCGATATTCCAGTGAGAGTCAATCGAGTGAGACAGGGAAAGGAAAACTGGCGCGAAAAGGGGTTGAAGAGGGTGTCCATGAGCACTGGGTAAGTAATTAACGACACATTTATACGATATCGTTTGTGAGAGGGGGTTGGCACCAATGAAGAACCCTGCTAATAGGAAGTGCTAACGGTGATACTCTTAAATGTGCCGCGCCACCCGAGAGACCATTCCCCTTCCATAGCCTGACATACCCCCCACCCCTAACCCCTTCCTACACATTCATGACCCCGACATACTGCAATTCTTCCATTAATTTTTGCTGAGCTTGAATCTAGTTAATATGCATTAAAAAGGGTTAATAAAAACGTCGTTTGAACCTCTGATGCGAATACGAGGACCAGCTCGTAGAACGTGTAATCGAAATAAGGGGAGTTTAGATTTCAAGGACTATTTTATTTCAGTCAAGGGAAGGAAAATATAATCTGAGATAAGAGTTCGAAACTTTTTTTAAATAAGAAACTTTTCGTTAATATAATAGGTAGTTAAAGTTGGTGTGGGGCGCTCACAAAAAAAGGGTTTCCTGGCCTGTTGAGAAAGTAATTACCTCGTTGAAATATACCCTTCCCATACTTTTTTACTCTATCCTTGTGCCCCTACTTTTTCCCCAACTTGTACTCCCCTACGATAATTTTGCTTCCCCTCTCTTTCATTTTGCCTTCGCTCACTTCTAAGTTCACTTCACTTAACTTCCCCTACTTCTGTCACCTTTTCTTTTCTTCATATTCCTTGCCTCATTGCTCCTCAAACTCCACAATCCCTCCCCTCTACTGCCCACCATCTACTCAAGCTCACTTCCCAACTCTCTGTCCTCCCACTACCGTTCCTCCTCAGTTCCACGTTATTCATCACCTCCTTGCTATTCATCCTCTCATATATTATACTGACCATCACGCACCACTACATTCCGTCCACTCATTTTCTTTTCCTTATTCCCTCGCCTCAATTATTCTTAGTTCTCCTCAATTTCCCTCTCATAATTACCCTACTTCTCTTGCATCTCATCTCTTAATCCAGTTTCTCTCCACCAATTTCCCTTTTCCCCAGCATATTACTTTCCTATGCTCGCTCCTCAATTATTTTTAGTCCTCATAAATTTCCCTTTTCTCCTCATCCTACTTCTCTTACGTCTCGTCACTGACTGTACTTTCCCTTCGCCACTTTCCCTTCTCCCCAGCATCTTACTTTCTTATTCCCTCCCCTCAATTATTATCAGTTCTTCTCAATTTCCCTCTCCTACTGACCCTACTTCTTTTACGGCTTATCTCTTACCATACATTCCCTCCATCACTTTCCCTTTTTCCCAGTAACTTACTTCCCACTCCCTACTTCCTTCTTACGATACACCTCCTTCCTTCACTTTCGGTTACTTTATCTCCCCCCATCTCTGAAAATCCCATCCCCTCGCTATCCAACTTCTCTCTTCCCTAAATTTTCTTCACTTCTCCTACAACCCATCCCATAAATTTTACTCACTTTTCCTTACTCCCATCCCATACTCTCCCAACCAGGAAAAAAGTAACACGGACGGCTAAATGTTAAAATCTAAATAGGTCGGTTGAAATCGTTAACATTTATTAGTGCTGCATTTTTATATGAATACTTTTAGTATTTGGATTGGTCTCGTTCGTTTTCGAAATTTATTCTACAGCCAACTTCTCGCGCATTCATTTGTTATTAATCATATCGCCTCAAGTCTAACTTCCGGTCAAATTCGACCAATAATATCTTAAAAATCAGAACTGTTGTGATAAAAGAGACATTGGAAATTAATTTGATATACATTTGCAAAAATGAAAATGGATCCAACAGAGCAGAGCCTACCTACTAGAGAGTCGACCAAAAAAATATTAGAAAAAAATATTTATTTTTCAATTTAAATATTTTAATATATATTTACAAGATTCAAAATTTAAATTAAGTTAAAATGTGTAAAAATTCTAAGAAATTCTATTAAAAATGCAATGTATAACAGTATATTGGTTAATTATTTTGTGTGGAAATTCATCTTGCTAGCTTGAAAATTCATCTATTTTTGTAAAAACTTCAACTATTTGGTTAAAAAATAAATTTTCTGTTGTGAATTAAACAATTTAATTGAAAATATTATTTTTTTAATGATACTTTTTGAACTGCAAATTTAAGTATCCTATCTTTGATTTAAAATGTATCCTTTTCGGTTAAAAATTATATTTTTTTTAACTCAAATTTTTTCAAAGATATTTTTGGTTATAACTTCAACTATTTTAATAGAATGTTAAACTATTTGGTTTAGAATTAAATTTTCTGTAAAGGATATAACAATTTGAGAGGATATAACAATTGAGGATTGAGGATATGATTGAGGATATAACAATTTTAGAGAGATTATTTTTTTGTTATTGTTGAAATTTTTTTATTGAAAATTTACGTATACTATTTTTGGTTAAACATTTGCATTTATGACTAACAAATTCAACCGGTTTTGTAAAAGGTTCAAATTTTGGTTAAAAATTAAATTTTCTGCAGAGAATTAAACAATTTGATTGGATTTTTTTTTGCAAAATAATATTTTCCTAACTATAAATTTTACTATCATATTTTGGCTGAAAATTTATCCTGTTTGGTGCAACATTGGTCTTTCTGACTTGAAAATTCAACTATTTTGTTTCTGGTAGAAAGTTCAACTATTTGGTCAAAAATTCAATTTTCTGACGAGAATTCAACAATTTGATTGAAAATATTTATTTTTTAATTTTTTTTGAACTGTAATTTAAAGTATCCTATTTTTGTTTAAAAATTCGTCTTTTTGTCTTGAAAGTTCAAATATTTTGTTAAAAGTTTCAGCTGCTTGATTAAGGGTGAAATTTTCTGTTGAGAATGCAACAATTTGGTTGGAATTTTTAAAAAATTAATTTTAATAAATTAAAAATTCAACTATTCTTTATATTAAGAAATGTTTAAAAATAAATATTTTCGTGCATTTCTCCAAATTATCTCACAAAATTTCGTCAAAAATTTAAAAAAAAATTGAAATCTTATAAAATAAGATTAAGCTTCTTAAAATGTCCTCGGATTCCTTGAAATCCTTTGAAATCTCTGAGATACCTTTTAATCTTTTAAAATACTCTGAATATCCTCAAATATTAAAAAATTTAAACCTAATAATGAAAGTGTAAAAGTTCTGAAATTTTTCTATAATAATAATAATATAAGCAAGTTTACTAAATGTCAAACTAACTTGAAAGATCTCGAAATAAAAACACACAATAAGCTGTAATTGAAACTGTAATTGAAAATAAAAAAAATAAAATGTTAATCAAATTTTTAAATATTTCGAGTTTATAGATTGTATGATACAATAAATGATAAATAATAAGTAATAATATCGAATTGACGTCTTTTAAAAGTCTCAAAAAGTGCATTAAAATATATCTCATTGGAAAAATTCAAAATTAGACAATTTGAGATTAGATGAAATTGGAAAAAATGGAAATGTTTTGAAAGAAATGAAAAGGAATTAAACTTTCATAATTTCGACATAAAAGTCCTTAAAGCTGAACAATTTGAAATTTAACGTTTTTGAAATTTAAAAATTCGAGACGAAAATTTTGAAAAATACAGACTTTAATTAAGAGGGACCTTATTATTTCTACTTCAGAGTGATAAAAATTGAAAAATTTCCTTTTAAATTAAAAAATCTCAAATTTGATGTCAAATTAAAATTTAAAAAATTGGAAAAATTCGAAACGTTCAAAAATTTATTTTTGCTTTTGAGTGAATTCCAATTATTTTTTCCTTTGCTTTTCCTCTGCTTCAATCTTGTGATTTTTTCACACCCACTCTTTTATTTCTTCTATTTCGCTTCTCTAGGTTCCTGAAATTTCTTCATCCACTAATCAACCAATCCTTCCTCCCCTAAAATCCTTACTAAATTTTATTGGCAGCTTCCTTTATCTTCAATTCTTCTCCTACATCCTTCGCATTCATACTTTCTATATTTCCTCTTTCCATTAACAGATTCTACACTTTCCGTTCTTTTTCCTTCCAGAATACATCCCTTCTCTTACACACCCCTATTCTAAGTACTTTTGTATCTATTTTCTTTTTAATCATCTTACACTATTTATTATATTTAGATTCCTGAATTATCACCCTCTTCTATATATGTAACACTAAATAATTTCCTTCTTTCTTCGCCTGATTTCTTTTGTAATCGGTCTTTGCCTTCCTCCTCTGTTTCGTTTTTCTTCTATCATACAAATCAGAGTACTCCTTTTTCCTAAACTTTTTAACTGCTTTTCCAATTTCTTAATTTATGTGTCGATGCCCTGTTCTTCTCTTTACATTCGTCCTCCTATCCAATTCTACCCCCTCCTTTACTAAGAGATTTTTTTCTTGCAAACATTATTACTCTTGTAATTTCTCCTATCATTATTTCCTTCTCCCATTTTGACATTCTTGGCCTTTTCCTTTAACCGTCATTTTTCTTCTTTATCATTCTTTTATACCATTAATGTCACTATTATAGGAATGTGATCCAAATCTATATAAACGCATACGACCAAATCAGTAATGTGTCCATTATCTAACAATAACAACATGAAACGATTAATCTGAGCAGTTATCTGACTACTCAATATCACTTAAGCTCAAACTGGAGGTAACCAGTCCAAAATCGTTCGCATGACCAAGTGACTTGTACGAGAATTGGTCTATTTAGCAGTCGGTGATAGATACGAAATGAAGGTTAGAGAGGAAGTGAGTCGGCGAGATGCAGATTGAATAGGAGCAAAAGAGAGAGGAGAGAGGAGCGGAGAGGAGAGAGATACCCGACACTGGTGGTACAGTGGTGACGTTGACTAATGATGGTGGTGAGAGAACACTCTAACCTGTTGCACCCTCAATAAACCCCGTCAAACTATATACGCACCGTTAAATAGAATCGCGCAGCGTCTTTCGTCCTGAGGACCGATTTACTCTGACGCGAAACTCGGTTCCTAGTTAATCGTCCGATAAGGCTAAAATTAACCAGAGACAAATGAGGAGCCATTAGATTTCGAGTAATTCCCTTCCCTTCTATTCCCTTACATTGACAAAACCATCTACATTCACGTCACCTCTGAACAAGGAAGGGAGGCTTCTTTGAATTAATGATCTGCAAGCTTTTTAGATCAGGAATTTCAATTATTTACGTGGGAGACAATTGAAAATCCATTTATTTGATTTTTGCTGATCCCTCGGGGAAAAAGTACACAAAAGAAGAAACACAACAAAGTTTAAGTTAATAATCCCTAAAGTTAGTCCTTTTTCTAAAAAATTTGATCCCTATTTTTCCTTTACCGGAAAATATAATTTTTAAGTGGTGACTAAAAGATTTTGCAAAATTTGAATTGTTTTTAAAAAACAATTTTTTTCTGTCGCTAATCACAAACTCTATTCTTATTCAACTATTTTTTTTAAATTGGCTAGGAGCGATAGCAAGAAAAAATCAAGTTGCAAGAAGTATGATTGAAATAATTTGTTGTTGTTGAAATTTTTCCATTAAAAATCATTTTTATCGTTTCAAATGACATGATCATTAATGTTATTTGCATTCTGAAAACCATAGAAGACTTTTTTCAGAGATCTGATTCTTGGCACGACAACTTTGTCAATAAGAGCCCAATATCTGGTGATGTAACTTTTTAATTATTAAAAACTGTAATATATAGAAAACTCTATTTTTTCATTGAAAAAAATTTTTTAAGTAAAATTGTTCCTTTTTCAAAAAAAGTAACAACAATTTTACATTTGTCAATTAAAATAATTTCTAGAGGTTGCTGAAGGTCTTTGTGAAAATGATTTATCCAGAACAAATAAAAATGTAAGAAATATCAATTAATTTTTTTGTAACAAAAAAACAATGTCTGGTTATATAACTTTCAAAATGTTAAAACTCTGAATATTTAGAAAATTTAATTTTTTTAGTTAAAAAAATATTTTAAGGTGTGATCGTTTCTGCTCAAATGAATGTTAATCTATTTTTTCTCTATTTCGGATTAATTAATGCTTAGAGATCGGTAGAGAAATTGAAAAATTGATTTAATTGAAAGAAGAAAAAATAAAATTATTGAAAAAATAGGATATAGCAATTAAATGGTTCTAATCGGAGAAAAATTTTCTGGTTATGTAACTTTAAAAATATCTAAAACTATAAAATTTAGAAAATTCAACTTAATTTTCGAAAAATTTTAGCTCTAAATTTTTCTTTCCATAAAATAGTGTTCAGAGATTGCTTAAGGCCTTTAAGAAATTTTAATATGTTTCAAAAATAAAAATAATAAATTTATTGACAATTTTTTAATATATCAAAATATCAGTCTATTGAAAAAACTAAATATAAGGGTCCTATTTAGTTATCAGATGTGTGATTTTCTATTATAAAAAAATTAAAATATTTTTAAAATATTTTGATATGCAGTATTTTCATTACATTACGTTGTGACCAAATTTTTATCAGAACAAAATACAGTTTTGAATCTTTTAAAATTATTACAATAAAAAATTATGCTCCTAATAAAGCAAACTAATCGTTGTTTGATGCATTTTGGAGAATTAACTAAAGAAAGAATTAAAGTATGGAAAAAGAAATAAATAATGAATAAACTGGCTTAAGATGTTTGGAAAAAATTTCAAATTATTCTTTAAATTATCACAAATTGTTTCATGTTTTGAAATATACTTTCTCATTATCTTTACAGTTTCCAAATTTTTTAAATACTTTTTTTTGTTGAATTATTAGAAAATCTTCATTTTCTTTTAAAAAATTTCCAATCCTTTAAATGTTTAAATGGCTCCACAATCTACAGGAAGAACTAAAAGATTCCAAATTCTTTGTCTACATTCTAGGAAATCATTAGATATTTTCTGAAGGTTTATCCATTTCTTTTAAATTATTTTCTAACGGAAAAATGACTTGAAAATATTCCAGGATTCTTAAGAAATTCTTTTTGATTTTCTTGAATCCTTTCAAAAATCTTAAAAAGCTTCAGTTTAGAATTTTTTCAAATCTTCCATAAAGACTAAAATTATTCTCCAATCATTTTAAAACTTCTTAAGTATTTTTGGACAAACGTCACAAGCTAGGAAAAATACAATTGAACAAAAATTGTTCACCCAAAAAGCAGCTACGAATTTGTTATTTATCATTCTTTTTTGTTTAAATCGTTAAAAAAAAACATTAAAAATGAAAAAATTAAATTTTTGAAAAAAACGACGCGCGGTACGAAAATAATAAATTAACAAAAGTTAGTTACCCAAAAAGGATTAACAAATTCTTGTTTTATAATTTTTAGAAAGTACGAGTAAATTTTTTTTCAATCGTAAGAAATAAAATTATTAAAATTAAAAATAAACAAATTAAATTTTTGGAAAAAC
>JAWWLR010000148.1:18182115-18193048 GCA_035041075.1 Acraspis erinacei | reverse complement strand
AGCAAAGAGAAATCACATTTATTCAGATTAAACAAAAAGCGAGACATTTGGCATCACGATTACTGGGACTTTCAACTTAATTCTTCATCAAAAAAGACAAATTTTCAGCCAAATAAAACAATTCTTCCAGAAATAGTTCCACTTTCTACCGAAAAAGTAAAATTTTTAATAAAATATATTCATTTTTTACCAAATTCTTAAGTTTCACCTTTATAACCATTCATTTTCAACCAAAACTGAAATGTTGAAATGTTCTGTAAGAATAAACTTTTAACAACAAGAAGAATGAATTTTTGACAGAGATTTTAAATTTTCCACTGAAGCGATGAATTTTTTAACTTAAATAATAAACCTTCACAACAAAAATTTAACAAAGTAGTTGAACCTTAAACCAAGCAGTGAAATTTTCAACAAAATATTTGAATTTTGAACTGAAAGTCTCAGTTTTCAAGAAAAACTGGAATAGTCATATTTTCAATTAAAATAGAAATTAATTTTTAACAAATAATTGATGTTTTAAATGAGATGATCAATTTTCAACCAAGATCAATACTTTTAAAAAAATTAGTATTAGTTAAAAAGATTATTATTCATCAAGAAAAGAGTTTTTTACAGAATAGTTTAATATTTAACTAAAATATATAATTATTAGAAAAACTGAAACAGTTCGTTTTTAGTTACAAAACAAATAATTATCAACGCAAAAGAAGGAATGAAGTAGTCACATTTTCAACCAAAGAAATAATATTTCAACTAAAATGGTGATTCTTTAAGAAAGAGAGATTTTCAATAAAGAAGTTCAATTTTTAAGCAAATAGTCGAATATATTATAATAACAAAATATTAATTCTTAGCCAAAAATGTAATAGCTGATATTCCAGTGACAAAAATATCTTAATTTTAATTTTAAAAAAGTGGAATTCAAATAAAAAGATCCATTTTAAAAATTAGTTGAGTCTTCAAGAAAAACAGATTAATTTTTAACCGAACAGTTGCATTTTCAACCAAAAAATATTTATTTTCAAAGAAAAGTATTCTAGTTAATATATCACATGAAAGACAGTTTAATTTTAAATAACGTAACTGTTGAATTAAACCAAAAAAGTTCAATTTAAAACCAAAAATGGCATGATGAAATTTTCAGTTAAAAAAAATTATATTTGAAACATGAAAATATATCTTTCGAAAAATTTAATAAATTTTCAATGAATGTAGGGAATTTTAAACGAAGCAGTTCAATATTTATCCAAGTAGTAGAATGTTCAATAATACAAGGTTAATCCCAAACGAAAATGGTGATAGTTTATATTTAACCAAAAAACAGTTTAATTTTAAAAATAAAAATGGAAGAATTCTAACAAAAACAATGGAAATTTGAACCAAACAAGATTAAATATCTCTTCATACAGATGAATTTTTAGGAAAAGAAAATTTTTCAATCAATGAATGAAAAGATTTGATTAAAACTGTCAAATTTCTCAGGCAAAAAGATAAAAAAAATTCTCAAAAAAAATTAATTTCCATCCATAAATAATTAACTGTTTTTTGTCGATGAAATGACGGTTTCTAATTTACACAGACTAATCAATAATCAAAAATACTGTGAAGCCTGCTATAAAAATTAGGAACTCTGATAATTTATACTCTCAAGAATAATAGTCGATAGTAAATATTTTAAATGTAAGTTCGTCCCTTAAGTGGATGATCTCTTATATTTTTCTAGAGAAAAAAAACACTTTTTGAAACTTTTGTTGACTGAAATTCTTTTCTTGTCATCTGGAAAGTTTAAATACTTTGTTTATGTTTTTTTTAATATTAAAAATTAATTTGTTTGGAATAAAAATTCAGTTACTTGGCGGTAAAAGTTGAACCACTTTATTGGAAAGCATATTTTATTAAAGATTCATCATTTTAGTTCAATATTCATCCCTTTGCTTGAATATTTGTTAGTTTTTTAAAAATTAATGTTATCAACTGAAAATGTAAGTATTACAGTTGAAGAGTCAAAATTGTAATTGAAAATTAAGCTAGTTGAGTAGGAGTTACATTATTTCGCTAAAAATTTAATTATTTTGTTGAAAGTTTAATTTTTTAGTTGAAAAAGTACACGTTCTGTTGAAAATTCGTCGTTTCTCTGGTTCGAAATTACGTTTTTTGAACTGAAAATGTAAGTTTACTATTGATAAATTCAGAGTTAATATTAACCGTCAAATGCAAGGATTCAATATTTTTACCTTAATTTAAAAAAGATTATTATTCAAAACAAAACGAAATACCTCGGTGGTAAATTTTCAATTTGGTGTTATTCAAAAGTGGAAGAATATGAAGCACTCTCTCTCACACAGCTGTCAGCACTCCACTTACCGTAACGACTCACTTGATGCACTTTTCTACATGTATGCGTTCCCTGAAAGGACAGAGAAACACGACACGAGAAAAATAAAAGCTTTGACCCATGCTGAAACTAGTAAATACAAGCGAAGGGGGTTTGTCGGCTGGGGGTGGAGGGGTTGGAATGGGGAAGAAAAAAAAGGAGGAAGAGAAACCAGTTATTTGTCACGGTAAGCGGTCTTTCTCGCAGTATTATTTGCCACAAAGTGTTATTAACTGCTCTCATATTTCGCCCTTTTCTGTTGCTTTCTTGTTTTTTTTAAACCTCCCCTCCACTCAGTCCCACGCGCCCTTTTTCAGTATTAGTACCAAGGTACATGGCCGGAAACGTGTGTGCTCGTTGCTTCTTTTACAATCGTTAATAGTGCTCGTTCATTTTGGCGTTAAGCACTCCGACGTCACGCCTAGTTATTTAACTGAAATTCAAGAGAGGGAAACACTGTGAATTTCCAAACGCACATTTACGTTACCACGAACTCTCGTTGAAAGTGCGGTTTTCTGGAACAACGATCACACGAATTACGAATGAGTGAATCATAACTTGCTACTTACCAAGTTTCGCAAATTATGACTCGATCGTTCAATTATTCTGTTCAAAGTTTATAATCATTTTCCACATTTTGGAGAAAAAGCAGAATTTTAATCATTTCTAGGGTGGCAATTCCGCCATTTCACATTCATATTTGCCGCAAAACACAAACATTTATTTTAGTTTATGACTTTCATTCTAAAAATGCTATAAAAAAACAGAGCAAAACATTTCAAAATAAATAAACTTTAAAAAACATTTAAATTTTGAACTAATACATAATTTTTTAACAAAATAGTTGAATTTTTTATTAAAGAAGATATTTTTTAAACTGAAAATGTAATAGTAACATTTTTTATTTAAAGAATAATTTTAAACAAACGTAAAAGTTTTCAACTAAAAGAAGCTGAATCTATAACCAAGATCAATAATTCTCTACCAAAAAAGACAAACTTTCTACAATAGGGCAAAAAATTCCAAAATAAATAAACTTTCGAAAAAATGCTTAAATTTTGCACTAAAAATCTAAATTTTATACAAAAACTGAAAAAGTTAAACCTTCAAAGTAAAAAAAATAATTTGCCACCAAAAACTAATTATTTTTATCCAAATATTTCAATTTTCAACAAAATTTAAAAAAAATTATTATCAACTAAAATTGTGAATATTGAACTAGAAAACTTGAATTTTTAAACAGAAAGATGAACTTTTAACGAAGATGATTAATTTTTAAATAAAAAGATTAATGCTCTACCAAAAAATATAATTCTGGAATACTTGGATTTTCAAAGAGAAAGATGAATATTTAAAGAAGAAGATTCATTTTTATCTCAAAAGATTAATTTTCTACAAAAAATTCAATTTTTCAATAAGATACATAATTTTTTAACAAAGTAGTTGAATTTTTTATTAAAGAAGATATTTTTTAAACTGAAAATGTAATAGTAACATTTTTTATTTAAAAAGTAATTTTAAAAAAACGTTAAAGTTTTCAACTAAAAGAAGCTGAATCTATAACCAAGATCAATAATTCTCTACCAAAAGACAAAATTTCTACAATAGGGCAAAAAATTTCAAAATAAGTAAACTTTCGAAAAATGCTTAAATTTTGCACTAAAGAAATCTAAATTTTATTTATTATTATTATTAATTATTTTATTTTCGAGCAAAAAATTTATTTCTACCAAAAAAATACGATTTTTTAACTAGACAAGATCATTTTCAGCCTAAAAAATCCAAAAAAAGAACAAATTTTCAATAAAATGGTTCATTTTTAAACGAGAGAATTGAATTTTTAATTAAAACGGCGAATCTTCAACAACAACGAAATTTATCGTTAAAAACCTTGTTTAATCTTTAACCAATAATTTTACTACCCTCCTTGCAGATAATTTTTCAACTAAAATTATTAATCTTTAACTGGAATACTTGAATTTTCAACCAGCAAGGTAAATATTTAGTCAAGAATATTAATATTCACATAAAAAGATTAATTTTCTACCAAAAACTGCAATTTTTCAACTGAATAGTTGAATTTTAAACTCTAAAAATATAATAATTTTCAACTGAAAATGGAATGGAAAACATTTTGGATTTAAAAATTAATTTTTAAAACAAACATGCGAGTTTTCAACTCAAACAATGAATCTTCATCTGCAGTAGTTGAATTTTCAAATAAAAAATTGATTTTTACTAAAAAAAAAATAAATTGTCAGTTAACACATAAATAATTGAATTTCAAGTTACAAAAATTAATATTTAAGCAAACAGATAAATTTCTAAATAGGGATATGGAATTTTAAATTGGAATAAGTTAAATTTTTCATTGTTAAAAATCTAATTTTTATTTGAATGCTTATGTCTTTCTTTGAAACTATAACTGTATAGTCGAAAATCCTGTTTTTCGTTTAAAATTATTTTTTTAACTGAAAATGTAACTTTTCCATTTTTTTAAGATTGATCTTTTAAGATGAAAATGCTCCTATTTTAGTAAAAAAAATAATAATTTTCTTATTTGGACATTTCACGTTTGTTAGGCAAGAATGAATCAATTTCCTGTTAAATTAATATTTTTGCATGGAAGTCATATTTTGGTTTGAAAAATCAACTTTCGTAGTGAAAATTCGTCTTTTTGCTTCAAGGCTGAATAATTTAAATAAACTTTTATTTCTTTCTTGAGTGAAACCCCCTTATTTTTTCAAAATTCATCTTTGGTTTTAAAAGTTTTTGTTTTTATAAATTTCATCTGATTGGATTGAGGTATAATCAATGAAAATGTTTTGCTCGAAATTTACCTTTTGAGTTTGCAAATTCAACTATTATGTGCAAAATATAATTATGTGGTGTAAAATTTAAGTATTTGGTAACAAAAAAGAGCTTTAAAAAATATTTATATTTTTAAACAAAGTGACAAATTTTGAAATAAAATTGTGAATATGAACTCAGGTAGTTTAATTTTAAACAAAAAATGTGAATTTTCGATGGAAATGATAAATCTTAAACTAAAATAATTGATTTTTTACATAAAACATTAGTTTTCAACCAAGAAGAATAACATCCAGAGAAAAAAAACTAGTTTTCAATCCAATGGTACATTTTTCAGGAAAGGATTTACTTTTTAATTAAAACAATTAATCTTTAACCAAAACAAAAATCAGTTTTTACAAAAGCTTGGAACTTTAACCAAATATTTTTATTTCCATCCTCAAGGATGAATTTTCAACTAAAATGATAAATACTTAACTGAAATACTTGAATTTAAAAAAAAGATACTCTTTCAAAGAAAAAGATAATTTTCTACAAAAATATAGATTTTTGAATAAAAAACGTATGTTTTTAACGAAATAGTTGAATTTTTATTTTTGAAAGACATTTTCATCCTTCAGCTCTTTTTTAGTTAATAAAAAGTAAGCGGTCATTTCTCGAATTCACATAAAAAATTAAGAATAAAATTTGTTGCTGATAATTTTTTAGAGGGACAGAATTCTCTCAAAATACATGTGTTGTCATGGAAAAACAAAAAACTTTAAGCGATATTCAGATAAAATTTATTCTGAGAAGTTAATTTTTGTCTCAGGTTATTTTTTGCTATCATCAGGAGTAAATTTCCGGTTTTTAATTAAATTCTTGGTCCTTTCCCGGCTTTTTCCGGTTAAAAAATTTCTTGGTTATTTCCTAATCTTTCCCGGTTTCTTATAAATGCCTGTCTAGCCGTTGAGCTGTACTCTTTTCTCCGAAAATGTGTTGCAGAGATCGCAATTCACTACTTTTGACTTAATGGCTGACAAAACACGACTTTCCCTCCTTCTATATAATGCCTCATTATATATTGATCCGTACTACTGACCATAAATAGCTGACGAAAGATTGAAATGTACTGCTTTTCCTAAGTAACCGAGAAAAAATATTGACATCTACTACTTCTTATAAATGTCTAACTGAATATTAATCTATAATACTGATATCCACATGGCTGACTAAACATGGCATCGTGCTACTTTCTCTCAAATGTTTGACTAAAAGCTAACCTGTACTACTTCCCCATACATGGCTGACTACTTAAATTCATCCTACGGACATTGCTGGCCTGTTTCAGGTATGTAAGTTTATGAGTTCAGTTACTAATTGTTAACAGTAATATTTTAAAAAAATAAAAATTTATTAAGAACAGAACAGTTGTATTTATAACAAGAAAAAAATTGAATTTCTACCAAAGTAATGAATTTGCGTACCAACAAAAATTTCAAAAAAACTCATTTGAATTTTAACCATCGTGGTGAATTTTTAACAAAAAAGATTTGCTTTTTCTTATTAGCTTCTATTAATTCAGTTCGCATTTTAATGACAAACGAGGAAAAGATTAAAAGAGGTGAAAATGAGAATAACTTTAAAACCTATGATACACAAATATTACGTCGATATCATATAAGTATTATTATATATTAAACAAAAGTTGAATTTACAAATTTAACTATTGATAGATATTTTTAAATATTTAAACTTTTTCTGTCTTATTATTTGACATTTTTCATTTGGCCAAAGTTAATTAAAGTTTTACAACGCTAGGCTAATTATACGTTGATCTTTTCTACACTTCTTTCCCCCTATTAATTTAATGAATTAATAAATTAATTTTAATTAATTTTATGAATTAATAAATTAATTTTAATTAATTTTATGAATTAATAAATTAATTTTATGAATTAATAAATTAATTTTAATAATCTAAATAATTAATTAATTTTATTGATTAATTAAGCAGGAAGATTCACTTTTTCCCAAGAAGATCAATTTTTGAACTGGATACTTGATTTTTTTGACTCAAAACATCATTCCATAGTTGAAAATATTAATTTTTAACCAAAAATGCGATAGTAAAATTTTTAGCACAAGAATTTTCAACCTAACATTTGTATGTTTAACACAAAAAGATGAAAACAGTTTAAAAAAATATGAAAAACGATGAAAGAATTTAATTATCAATCAAGCAAACCTTTTGATCTAAAAAGAAAAAATTAGGAACTAATTCTTGAGCGAGAACAGATTGATTACAATATTTAATTAAGCTGAATATTTAAAAAATTAATATAAACAATATTTTTTTAGAACCAGATCCGATTAGGATCTGTAAAGAATACTGACAACGATTTTTCAATATTTTATGTAGAATGCTGTGTAAAGAATAAAGAAAAACAAATCTATTTTGAATCACAACAAAATAATTTTTAACTGAAATAAATTAATTTTAAATAAAATAGTGAAATTTTCAATGAAAGTCATAAATCTTTAACCAAGCAGTTACGTTATTAACTAAAAAGTATTACAATTATTTAAAAAAATGAATTTTTAAACTGAAATGAAGAATTTTTAACATAAGAGTTGAATTCTCAACTAACAAAGAATTTTCTGTAAAAAAATATCATTCAAACATTTAAAAACTTAAGCAAAAAAATTAATTTTCAAAGAAGAAGAAAATATAATAATTAAAAAGACAAGAACATAAATATCTAAAAAAAATGAATCTTCAACCGAATAGTTGAACTATCAACTAGGAAGCATGAATTTCTAAACCAAGAATGGTGTAGCTAAATTTAAATTTAATAAAATTGATTTTCCAAACAAAAGTATTTTAACAAAATAGTTTAATTTTCAACTTAGGAGATGAATCTTCAACCAAAAATTTACACTTTTGACTGAAAATATGACATATCTAATCAAAGAGATTCATTTTCAAACTAAATAGCCGAAATTTGACCAAATTGTTGAGCAAAAAGAATTTTTCACCAAACAGTGGATTTTTCAACTAAAAGGATGGATTTTGAACCATAAAAATTTAGTTTCTGCAAGAAATACTTTTTTGAATTAAAAATAAGAAATGTGAACTAGACAGCTTCCATTTCAATTTGTAAGGTTAGTTTTCTGCTACAAATGTTAGTCATATTTTTAAACCAAGAATTCCATGTTGAATCCAACACGTTTTTAAAAAAAATCTAAAAGGACCAACTTTTGACAAGAAAAACCAGACAGATTTTTTTGTGAAAAACGAGAACAAATTTGAACCATACTGAAAATATCAATTTTGATAAAAAGTGAAAAAGGGGATATTTCCAGTTCAGATCGTTTACAAACCTACGAATTATTGATGACGTTTCATGACAATTGCAGCTCATTTCTTCAGTCCTAACCTGAAAGGTTTTTTAATTAATTAATTTTTATTATTTTTAATTAACTTTATTTTTATTATTTTTAATTAACTTTATTTTTATTATTTTTAATTAACTTTAATTTAATTATTTACCTAATTAATTAATTGACAAGGAAGATTTACTTTTTACCAAAAAGATTAATTTTTTAGCTAAAGCATCATTCATTAATTGAAAAAATTAATTTTTAACGGAAAATGCGATAATCAAATTTTTAATAAAAAGAATTGTTTTTTAAGCAAAAAGAATTTTCCTTTTAACAGTTGAGTTGTCAACCTAACGGTTGTAATTTAAAAAGAAAAAATTGCGAACTAACTGTTGAAAAAAACCTATTCATTTTCAATTAAATAATTCAATTTCTAACCATAAAAGAACCATCCATTTACAATTTTTTATCCGATTTGGACATTATTTTTTTATAATCAGATCTGATTAGATCCTACAAAGAATATTGACAATGATTTTCAAATATTTTTTTTCGAATGATGTGTAACGAATAAAGAGAAATAAATATATTTTGAATAACAAAAAGAAATTTTAACTGAAACATATCAATTCTCAATTGAGACGAGCAATTTTCAACAAAATAGTAAAATTTTCAAAGAAAGAGATAAATCTTAAAGCAAACAGTTACATTTTTTACAGAAAAGTATTGAATTGCTAACAAAAAAGATGAATTTTTAATCTGAAATGAAGGATTTTCAACATAAGAGTTGAAATCTTAACAAACCAAGATTTTTCTATGAAAAAAAGAAAAAAAAAAAGTTAAAAAAAGTGCAACATATTTAAGCAAATAAATTAAATTTTAAACAAAAAAATGAAGATAATAATTAAAAATAAAAGAAGATAATTATTGTAAAAAAATGACTTCGACCGAACAGTTCAACTATCAAATAGGCAGGTTTAATTTCCAAACCAAGAATGGTTTAGCTAAATTTCAATTTGAAAAAAATTGATTTTCCAACAAAAAAAGTTTCAGAAAAATAGTTAAATTTTGAACCTAAGGAGATAAATCTTCAACCAAACAGTTACTTTTTGGACAAAAGAAAAGATGATATTTCTAATAAAAGAGAAGCACTTTTAAACCAAATAGACGAAATTACTACAAATGAGTTGAATTGTCGATGAAAAAAGATTTTTCAGTCTAAAAAAAAATGTAGCAAATTGTTGAGTGGATGCATTTTTCACCGAATAGTGAATTTTTCAACCTATAAGATGGACATTGAACAATGAATATTAATTTTCTGCAAAAAAATAATATTTTCCATCTAAATATATGAATTTTAAACAAGGTAACTCACATTTTAATTTGAAAAATCCGTTTTCTGCTACAAATGAGACTTTATATTTTTATTTACAAATAATAATTTTTAACAAAAAAAAAGTTTTTTCAACAAAATAGTTACATTTTTAAACAAGCAATTCCATTTTTAACCAAAAAAGTTTTAAGAGAAATTAAAGTAAATGGACCAATTTTTGAAAGAAAGAAAGATTTTTTGACAAAAAAGAGAACAAAATTTGAATCATACTGAACATAAAAGGAAATTTGAACTTGATTTCTTTTTTATTATTTTTTTTCTAAAATTGATCGTAAGACCGAAGAAAGTGAAAAACTGTGGTTTCTATCGTAGTTGTTGAATATACTAATACGATTGAAGAAAGATTCACGTCATGATCTGTTTGATTTCTTGGGGTTCTATTTATAAATGATGTAGTTACATTTTCAGTTAAAAAAATTAAATTTGAACAGAAAAAGATAAAAGTTCAAGAAAACGTTTTTATCGATCTACATAAAGGTATATGCACTAAAAGGAAGATAAATATCGAGTTTATAATTAATTTTATTATTATAGAAAAACTTTTATTTATTTTAATAATGCAATATTTAAGTGTTTTTATGAAAAAATCCTGAAAATAAATTCAAGAATTTATCGTCTAAATTTAGACAAACACCAAAAATGCTCCCATCGCAATCTGAAAAACACACTTTTTCTTCCTCTCCTTTCCACCTCGAAAAAAAGAGAAAAAAATTTGTTTTTCATTTGGAAAAAAATAAAGAAGAGGAAAGAAAAATGAGAAGGCAACCATCCAAATCCCCTTCCTTCTCTTTTTCCATCTTTCGTCTTTTTTATTCTTATCACTACTGTATGAGTGCCGAAACTTTGGTGTTTTTTATTGATTGTGATTTGATAGTAATAAGAATAAAAAAGACGAAAGAAGAAAAAAGAGAAGAAAGGGGATTTGGTTGGTTGGTTTCTCATTTTTCTTTCCTCTTTTTTATTTTTTTTTACAAATTAAAAGCAAATTTTTT
>JAWWLR010000148.1:18168350-18182015 GCA_035041075.1 Acraspis erinacei | reverse complement strand
GAAATTTCCCAGTGTTCTCCACGTTAGTGTCCTAAAATAAAGGTCAAGTTCGTTTACCAGCCATTTTGGATACAAATTCAAAAAGTGAGCGCATTTTGAGTATTTTTAAACCACTTTTTTCAAAATTCTAAAATGCTCTGATTAAAAAATTCGAACTATTTATACTCATATCTTTTTTTCAAAAAACCGAAATTAGATTGGACTTTGTTACAAACTGTTAGTTACCTAAGCAACTTTTTGAACTTTTTCGAAAAATTAAAAATCCAAATTTAGACCGCACAAAAAATAATAAAAAATTGCATTTTGCGGTCAAACTATGCCAGATATAAATAAAACACCCTCCGCCCTAGATGCTTTAAGAGACTATTTTAGACAATTATTAGGAGATAAAGCAATAGGGCACCACATTTGCGATGTAGAACACGATGCGGTAGAAAATTCAAATAACAAAGTCTGGGTCACTGAGGTTAGGGACATAATTCAGAAGTTGAAAAACAAACCGACCACGTAGCTTAAGGCAAATACAGAATCGAGCGCGAAGCGCGAGAACCAATATTCGCGCGCCTTAGGCGTGCTCAAACTATTTATAATATATATTATATATTCAAACAAAAAGGCAAAGAAAAAATTTGGTATGCTTTAAAACATAATAGAAGTTTTCTAAATAAAAAAAAGTTTTTGAGATGGACAATTGTCTAGAAATAAATGAACGCGTTTTAAATATATTTTTAATAATAAAAATATTCAAGTTTATTTAAGTATTAATTGAAATTCAAAATTTTTTTTAATTTGTTCATTACCATAATTAATACCACAAAAATATTCTTAGTAATGCAATATAAAATTTTTAAATAACTATTTATTTGCCAAAAGTTTTTGAGCACTTTAATTTGAGCTGAAAATAAAATCTGATAATAACAAGAAAATAATTTTAAATAAAATTTTAAAAAATCATTCAAATTGTTTTTTAATTGCCTTAAAATCGTCTAAATTTGTCGAAGAATGTTCGTAATTTTTTTTTATTCGCTTAAAACTCTTAAACTCTTAAACTCTTCGCTTAAAATTCTTTTAAAGCTTCTTAAAATTTGTTTCGAAATCTTTAAAAATCTACATTTGTAAAAATCGTTGACAGTTTATAATTATTTTTGAATCTCTTCAATTTTTATAAATGTTTCTTGAATTTACTCGTTTTTTTGTGTTAGTTTCTTAATTGTGCCAAATTTTGGCCAAGTTTGTTTAACATCTTTTAGATTTTTCTTTGAAAATTTTTTAAATCTTTTTAAATATTTTGAAATGTTTTTGAATAATCTCCTGAAAGTAATTTTTCGCAATAAAAAAATATTTCTATTTTGCATAGGAAACTACATTTTTCATTTTCGTGAAACACTTAAATATTCTTTAAAAAATGTGTACAAGTTTTAATTATTTTGTAAGTAACCCAAATTTTTTTCAATATTCTGTAACTTTCTTGTAGAATTAATTACAAATTTTTTCATGAATCTCAAGAACATTTTTTTTAGTCCCTTGGAACCCTGCAAAATTCAGTTTACCTGCGGTTTGTTTAAATCTCGATAAATTCCAAAAATTATCTCAAAGTCTTCCATATTCTTTTTTCATACATTTTTAAATATTCAAAACTTCAAATGATTCTTTTTAATTAACTTGATATGATTTGTATGATTAACTTCATGTGAAAAAGTCAAACTTTTCAAAAAAGTACTTTGATTACCAACTAAAAAGCATTATTATGCAATACAAAATTAAAAACTTGAATTTTCAGTTCAAAAAATAAATTTTGAATCGTCGCAATTTTTAAGAAAAGAGATGAATCATAAAAGACGATAACATTCATTTTAATCAGATGAGTTCGAATTTGGATGAATTAGTTTAATTTGAACCAAAAACGATCAATTTTCAAAGAAAAATGTATTAGTTGATGTTTTATCCAAAAAAATAACGAATTTTCAATCAAATATTTAAACTTGTTACTGAACGAGATAATTTTTTAACTAAAATAATCAATTTTCACCCCAAAAAATAATAATTTCTAACAAAGCAGTTCACTTTAAGCCAAGTAGTTGAATTTTTAACAAAAGAAGAGGGAATTTTAACAAAATGGTTTAATTAAAAGTGAAACCAAAAATGCATTTTTATCTAAAAGAATCAACATACAAACAAACAAATTTCAATTATAACGAGCAGTGAAAATGTCAACTAGGTAGTTAAATTTTAAACTGGAAAAAAATTAATTTGGAATGAAAAATGAAATGCTTATATTTTCAACCAAAAGATATTATTTTTCAAATGAAATAGTAAATCTTTAACTGAAAAATTTTAATTTTGACAAAGTGTTTCAACCAAAAAGATTAATTTGGAATCCAAAAAAACATGGAATTTTAAACACATAAGTAAAATTTAAAAAAAAGAATGTTCAATTATAGTGATGAATCTAAAAAATTCAATTTCTAACAAACGAATTAAGAATTCAACTAAGCACTTTAATTTTCAAATGACCAAACAAAGAATTTTCAATGAATCAGTTAAATTGTTAACCAAAGTATATACATTTTTCAATAAAAAATATTTTTCAGTAAAGAAGGAAAAAAAATTTCAACCGAATAGTTGAATTTCATACAAAAGTATTAAATTTTCATTCAATACATACATTTTGCACCAAAATACTTCCATTCTGTACTAGAAAAAGTGAATTTTCAGGAAACAATGAAATTTTCAACATTATACAAACTGTTGTATTTTGATCAAAATAATTATATTTTCAACCAAAAGGAGGCATATAGGCAAAAGATTGGTAAATCTGCAAATAATAAAAATTTCGATAATTCATAAACTAAAAAATAATTATTTAAATAAAAATTGAAGTTTTTTTTCATTACTTTTGAATTATGACTTTAAAACCGGAACAATTTACTTTAAAAATATAGTTATTTTTCTTAAAATAGTTTGAATTAAAAATAAATTTATAAGATGCAAAGTTCAACCAAATAGATTTTTCTACCAATTAGATTAGATATTCCAGACCAAAATTCTTGAAAGTGTATTTTCTCAAGCACCCCGTTTTTTTAAATTTTTATTTTTTTTAGAAATAGTCGATAATTAAAAAAAAATAACATTACATATCTCAAAAGTTTTTTTCTGGGTAAACCTCTGCACTAGATTCAAACAATTATCTTAAAAAAATCGTATTCAAAAAAAAATGTATCGGTCTCAATAATAGTTAAGCCCATATAAGACTGATAGGATGCCTATTATATATGAGCAAAAACAAAAAACTACTTACAGAAAAATTAAAAATTTAGTAACTGCAACTTTTAATTTTTTTATATTTCAAAAAAATTGAAAAGTTCTCAGCAGCAACAGGAAATGTTTTTTGTTGTTAAAAAATATTTTTTTAAATTTAAAAACCCTTCCTCTTTGGTTAATGATTAATTTGTTTTGGTTAGGGATTCATTTATTTTGATGGAATTTTTTTTTTTGATTGAATGAAATATCTGTTCCAAAAAATTCATCAAAGTGAAGTGCATTTTTTTAATTATTTGAATTGAATTAAACTTTCATAAGGGTAAAATGTTTTGGATTTAAAATCTTTTTCGTTGGAATCTCATTTCTTTGGTCTAGGAATGAACTATTTTGTTGAAAATTCCTCTTCCTTTGTGGAACTTAACTGGTTAATAATTCGCTTTTTCCTTCGCCGGATTTTTTTAAACTTAAAATTTCACAATTGCAGTTTTGGTTATAAATTTATCTTCTTTGGTTGGATATTGGTCTTTTTCGTAAAAATAAATCTGCTTGGATAAAACTTATCTTTTTAGATTAATAATTGAGCTGTTTGGTAAAAAAGAACCATTTTCTTGAAAGGTTAATTATTTTGCTCAAAAATCGAGTATTTTATTAATGTAAAGTATCATTATAATTAAACTATTTTGTACAAGATTATTTTATTTTGTTAAAAACCTCTATTTTGTAGAAATTTTTCTTGCTTGTCGAAAATTTATAATATTTGTTTGAAGATTTAGCATTCTGTTAAAAAAAAATTTTTCAGCTATATAGCATGGAATTTTTTGATTTTGAACAGCACGTTCTTCAAATAAAAATTTAACTATCCTATTTTTGTTTGAAAATTTATTTTTTTTAGAATAAAAATGCAACTGTATGACGTAAAAGCTGTCTTTTGCTACAGAATAATCTTCTTGCTTTAAAATTCAGCCTTTTGGTAAAAAGTTGGACTATTTTGTTTAAAGCTTAATTTTTCTATTGAAAATTCAACTACTTGGTCAAAGTAATCTTTTTTGTAGAAAATTTAACTGTTTTGTCGAAAATTTGTCCTTTAAAATTGAAAATTAATCTTTTATGGTAAAAAAGTAATTTTTTTTCATCGCATGCCATACGATTTTTTTCTGAAAATTCTTCATATTGCCAGGAGCAACAGCGAAAGTTTTGGAACAATCTGAATTTCAGGTAAGGAAAAAAATTATATTTTCCCTATATTGTGCTATAAATCTCTGACTCTGGAAATTAATTTCTTTTTAAATTGTCCGGATGTATATTTGATCACCAAGAATTAACCGGAAAATGAGTAGATATTTTAATTAAATAAAAAAGATTACCCTGACTTCCTTCTATTTTAATTTTTGCGGAAATTAAAGTGATTGCTAGGCTTGATTAAATTATTGGTTTTGACTTAGAACGAAATTGATAGGCCTCAAGCTTGTCACGATAACTTGATTAGCAAAGCATAAAACGAAAAGCTAATGGGTAGAAATCATCAGTTTGTGGATAGGGTGAGGGGGTGTTATTTCAAAATGTGTAGTGACCGAACAGTGTGGGTGTTATGCTGGATTGGTGGCGGTTGAGGCAGTCATTCGCAGTAACCCTGTAACAAAATGCAAAGCGCTGCAAGCGTTAATTCCCGTCCATAAAAGCCATCGACAAATCAAAATTTCGACATGATTCACTGCCGACATAAATACAACTAGATCAGCATGTCTACGTGCGTGGATGATCGATGGCTCGTCTGACCATCGCTGTTATTACCACTGAATTCAAAATAAAATTATTTTTATTTTTTAGGCACTCATTTTCATAATTTTCCTAAAAATTCGAAACATTTCTATGTATGAGACGATATGTGACAGAAAAAAATCGCAGGAGGAATTGTTGAATAGTAAGTGTCCACAGGCGTCTGGCACTCTAAAGTAAATAATTATAATTAATAGTAAATATTAGTAGCATTTTCAACCAAATAGTTAAATTTTTAAAAAGATCAGGTTTTTACGAGACAGTTCAATCTTCAAGCCAAAAATTTAATTTTGAACGAAGATGTTCATTTTGTAACTACAGAGATGAATTTTCAATAAAAAACAAAACTTTCCTAGCACAAGAGAAAAGTTTTCAACTAAATTGAAAAATTTTCAATCTCAAAATATAAGCTTTTAACCAAAAATGGTATAGCTAAATTTGCGGTTTAAGAATGTACTTTTCAACAAAAACAAAAGAACATTTTTAAACATTTAAATTTAACTAAAAAAACAACAACAAATTGCTGAATCTTCTACAAATATTATAAATTTTTGACAAACGAAAATAATTTTCGATTCCATTAGTATTTTTTAACTGAATAAAATAACCTTCGACCAAATAGTTCAATATTTTAGTTAAACTTTTAACAAAATAGTATATTTTTTACCAAACAGATCAATTTTCAATGAAAAAAATTACTTTTTTGCAACAAAAGATAAATTTTCATTTCAAAAGGACAAATTTTCTACAAAACAGTTAAACTTTCGACCAAAAAGATTGCTTTAGCAAACTAGTTCAACTTTGAATAAAATAATTAAACCTTAAACAAAATAATTTCATTTTTTACCAGAAAGCGAAATTTTCAACCCCGAAGGTTAATTTTATACCAAATAACAAATTTTAAACCAAATTGTTGAATTTTTATTTAAGAACATACGTTTTTAACCAAGAATAGTATGGTTAAATTATCAACTTAAGAAAATATTTTTCAATCGAAAAAATTTTCAGCCAGTTAATTATAACTAAAAAATTTTATTTGTTAAGGAATGCTAGATTTTAAACCAATATTATAAATTTTCTACCCAAATAGAAGTTTTAAACGAAATAAATTAATCTTGCTCCAAATATTTCAATCATTATCAAAAATTACATTAACAAAATAGTCCAATTTTTTACAAAATATAAAAGAAACTTTCAACAAATTTTTTTTTTCCAAAAACCTCAATTTTCAATTTGAAAAATTCCTTTTTTACCATTCAAGATATTTCAATTCAAAAATTGACTTTTTTACCATTGAAGATAAATTTTTTATTGAAAAAAAAATGGTCAACAAAGCATTTATATTTTCGACAAAAAAGATGACTTTAGTAAAATATTTGAATGTTTAGCAATAGAGTTAAACTTTACTCAAATAATTTATTTTTTTTCAAGAAAAGTATATTCTCAAACAAGAAGATTAATTTTATACCAAATGAAAAATTGTAAACAAATAGATGAATAATCAAGCTAAAAATGTAAGATATTGTTCAATAACAGTATGGTTAAGTTTTTAGTTTAAGAAAGTCCTTTTCAAAAATAAAAAATGAATCAACTTTCAGCCAGCTATTTATTTAATTTAATTTAACAAACTGGATAATTTTTTTACCAAATAGTTCAATTTTTATTTAACAAAGATGACTTTTTTACCATAAAAGATACATTTTCAAATCAGAAGAAATTTTGTTGACAAAGAAATTAAATTTTTGATAAAAAGGATTACTTTAGAAAAGCAGTTGAATATTAAACAAAAGAATTAAGCGTTAAATTAAATAATTGAATTTTTTATCAGAAAAATAAATTCGAAAGCAAGAAAATTAATTTTATACCAAAAAACAAATTTTCAAACAAACAGTAGAATTTTCAAGCTAAAAATATAAGATTTTGTCCAAGAACAGTAAAAATAGTAAAATTTTGAATTAAAATTATCCAATTTTCAACAAACTAATTACCTTTTTTACTGTATAGGTAAATTTTCAATCTACAAAGATGAGTTTTTAACACAAAAGATTAATGTTTTACCAAAAGATGAATTTCCAATAAAAAAATATAGGTTTATAACCATAAGTGGATTAGTAAAATTATAAGTTAAAAAAACTATTTCAGACTAAGAAAAAAAGCATTTTTAACCAGTTAAATAAAATGAATAAGTACGAATTTTTGAAAAAGTAGTTGAATCCTAGACTAGACTAGAATATCTTAAAAGAAAAATTAAATATTCAAATTTTCATCCTTCATAAATTAATTCTATGGATTCAGTTAACATTGGAGCAAAAAAAGAGAAAAATGGAAAACTTCTAATAAATAAAATTTAAGAAATAAAAACAGTTTAAAAAAGGGCAAGAGAGCTTCTATGCGACACCTAATATCTTAATTTAATCTTTCGTCTGATTAAATTTACAATTATGGTAATTTTTAATTAAAAAAGTTTCTAAATAATTTAATTTAAATTATTTTGAAATTATAGTGATTTTGCCTGGCCAATAAAATTCTTTGAATATACATAAAAATTATTTTAAATTTTGCATGTTTACATTTTTTTAAAGAAATAATAATATCAAACATATTGCTGAAAAAATAATTTTTGTTCAAGATAAGTAATTTCGAAATATTAACAAAAATGTGTTATTTGGATTCCTTTAATAGAACACTAATTTCAAACTAAAGAAAAAAACAACTTTTACATAAATCTTTTTTTTTCGTTTACATAAACTTCGAAACTTTTAATGGTTTTAAGTTTGCACTATTTAAATATTTTAAATTGGCTTAAGAATGAGGCTAAAGCATTTCCAGACGTTCAAAAGAACACCTAAATTTATTTTTCAATTAAAAGTATTACCGATAAAGAATCTTTTTCAATCCTCCCATACTTCTTATATTCTTTTACTTTTTAGGATTTCTTAGAACAGGGTAGAAACCAATATAAATTTGTTGAGATGACCATAACTCCATTTACTTTTTTTTTCAAAAAAGGAGGAAAAATCAGAGGAAATTATGAGAGGGGAAGTAAGAGGAAATGAGTGGTGGTAAGATAGGGAAAGTGAGGGGAAATGATGTGAAAAAATTAGAGCACACGGTGATAGGGAAAATAAGCAGAAACAGGTGGAAATGAGGGGATATGATAAGAGGCAAAGTTATGAGTGATTAGGAAAGGGAAGTGGGGAATGTGAGTGATATTAGGTGGGAGAAGTCGGTGAAATGAGGGAAGAGACTACAAGTGAGGGAAAGTAGAAGTGATTAAAAATGACGGAAAGTAGCCAAAGTGATTATCAATTAGAGTGGGGAGGGGAGGCAAAGTGACGGTTAGGAAGTGGAAGTAAGAGGAGGGTAACGTTAGCTGGGGAAGCGAGGAGAAGAGAAAGTAGAGGAAGAAGAAGAATTCTGGGAGATGAAGTAAGAGAAGGGGAACTAGGAGAACTTAGGGGTGGTAGGGCAGAGAAAGTGTGGGAGGGGAAAGTTTGAAATAATTAATAACCTCTTCTTTCTATCTCTCTAGTAGCTTAACGGAAAATCACCGACCGGCAATCGAAAGTTCTAGAGTTCGATTCCCAGCGAAGCGAAATGAGAAGATCTTTTTTTCAGAAAAAATGTAATTTAATTATTGTTTAATTCATAGCTCCACCTCTTAATAGGCTACTAAACCCTTTTTGCAGGCGGGCAGCACCTACTTTGCTAAATTTTTTGTTTGAATAACTACATTAAAGAAAGTGTTTAGTACCGTTTATCGAACCCTCCTAACTTCTCAATTGTAATAGGTCCATAACAATCACCCAAGAACCCTCGCTTTTCCCTAAAAGCGTTAAATAATGTATGAACGACCCCTAAAGCGTAAAGTCAATAACTTGAAAATAAACGATAAAGCATTTCATTACCAGGGGAACAATTTTTGGACAAAGTAAATGAGTGAGTTCGAAGTTTTTTTTCAGTCGGATTATCTCTTCATTTAAGATACCAGTTATTTCTCCATTTTTCTACCCCCATTTGTGAGCAGGGTTACGAAATAGTGTTTGAGGTACACAGCTGAGGGATGCGTTTAAGCCTCGAAGAGTGGAGCCATGAAAGAAACGGGCTGCTGGACGACCAACCTTTACTTCGAAAAAGGCCCATAAAACCAAGTGGGGTGGAATAACAATAAACTATCCGTATAAATCTTCTCAAGGGACACGGAGCTCTCCGATAGCGCACCCGATTATCTCGGGAAATGCGTTTTCTTTCGCGAGAGAGTAAAAAAAGGAAAAAAGAAAGAGAGAAACGACATATCTGACTAAGGAAGACACAGAGTCAGATGAAGAGTGACGCTTCTAATTTAAGATAATGTAGTTTACTAATCCTGGAAGATAATGCCCCTCCAGTAAAAGAAACTAGTAAATCTTTTACATGGTTCTTAAGGGATCATCTAGAAAATAGATCAGGTTTTTTTCTAAAATTTTAATTTTGTAATTCTCAAGCCCCCTTTCCGTATAAAAGATACCATCAGATTTGCCGTAAATCCCAATCTCTATAACCCATCCAAAATATCATACAAAAATTTGATAAACGAATTAAGGGGGTCTTAAAGAATTACGAGAGGCTTTTAAGTCAAAAAATTTCTTTGATTCCAATTAATAACGATAAATTTGATAAAAAAGGATTTTAATAGGGATATAGATTCTTTCGAACATAATTAAGGTATAGGTACCACCTTGAGTTGAATATAAAATCCTTCAGAAATTAAATCGAAACTCGATTTTCTGTCAAAGAAATTGTTGAACCTTCAAGCCAAAAAGACGAAATTTTTTAGAAAAGAGTCTAAATTTTCAACCTAAAAAGATGAATGTTTAACCAAACAGTTACATTTAAAAAAAAATGATTGTCAACCAAAAAGTTGCATTCCCAATCATATAGCTAAACTTTTAAAGAGAAGAGATCCATTTTTAACAAAATAATTCAATTTTGTACCAAATAGTTAAATTTTGAAACAAAAAATTATTTTCTAACTAAGCAGTTGACTTTCCCGCAAATAAAAAAATAATTTTAGTATAAACTGTTTCATTTATAATTAATTAGTTAAAGTTTAAAGAAGAAGCCACGAATTTTGGACAATCTTGAGGCCACAAAGAAGAATCTTCTGAAAGCCAGTTAAATTTTCAAATAAATAATTGTCAACAAAAAAGTTGCATTTTCAATCATATAGCTGAAATTTCAAGCGAAATGGTTAAATTTTCATCAAAATAGTTCATTTTTTAACAAAACAGTTCAATTTTCAAAAATAAAAATGATTTTTCAATCTAATTAGTTGAATTTTCCACAAACAAGGATATTATTTTTAGTATGAAATATTTTATTTATAACTAAATATTTAAACTTTAAAGCAAAATACACAAATTGTCAACTTCAATCATAAATACTTTCATTTTTTTTAATTTGTTTAATCTTCAAGCTAAAAAGAAGAAATTTTTAGAAGACAGTTGAATTGCTCACAAAAAATAATTAATTTTTAAGCAGTTAAATTTTCAACCAAAGAGGTGAATTTTCAAGTAAAAAGATGAACTGTCAACCATAAAAGGAATTTTTACTATTAGTTAAACCGAAAATGTCACCTATTATGGCTGCTCGCTAATTTTTTTTGTTAAAAATTGCATTATTTGCTAAAGAAGACTTGATTATTTTGTTTAAAATTTAAAAATTTTGTTGAAGCGATATTCCTTTGGTTTAAAAATGTATCTGTCTAACTAAAAATTTCCCTTTAGTTGAAAATTGAACTGTTTTTTTTTAAATTTTAACATTTTTGGTTTAAAATTAACTTTTTCTTAAATGCACACATTTTTGGACTAAAGATTGAACTTTTTATAAAAAATTCATCGTTTGACTTAGAAATTTCTTGAGGTTGAATTTTTGTTGTTGTTAAAAATTCGTCCGTCGGGATTCAAATTAAATATATTTTGGTAAAATTTAATATTTGTGGTTTAAAAATGTAAATTTTGCTATGCATTTCGTTCAAAATGTGTTATTTTTATAGGAAGCTAATATTTGTGGTTTAATATTTATCTTCTCCATTTTTTATTCGTATTTTTTCGATTAAATTTAACTGATTTTAATTAAAAACAAACATGTTTTTTATTGCAATATCATCTACCACATATTCCGATAAAAGTTTTTTTCTGGTTGAAGAATCATCATCTCAGTTGCAACTTCGTCTTTTTAGTTGAAAATTTGAAGCACTCCTTCTTGGTTGAAAATTAATTTTTTGGTTGACAAATGAGATATTTTGTGTTAAAAAATTTAAATCGTTTTTTAAAAAATTATATTTTGGTTTGCAATTTTATCTCTTTTCGTTCACAGTTCATTTTTTGTTTATTAAAAATGCCATTGTTCTGTAGTAAAATAACCTTCTGCGGTTTAGAATTTAAATGTTTTCTTAAACATTAGTCTATTTTTCTGTATGCATCATTTTATTGAAATTTTTATAAAAAATGAATTCAATAACTAAAACTTGAACTCATCATTTTTTAATTAAAAATTATTATTTTTTAGTTTTAACGTGAAATTTTTGGTTCAAAGTTTTTGGTTCGAAACTAATTTTTTCATATAAAAATTCAACTATCTGGTTAAAAATTTATATTTTTGGTCGAAAACTTATCACTTTTTTCAGAATTCCACTGATTTTTATTTCAAATTAAAAAGTTAGCTTTAAAAATAACTACTATCGCCTTTTATAATAATATTTTATATTCCCATATCAAAAATTTGGTTATTTGTTTAAAATTTGTCTTTTTCTGGTAGAAAATTAATTTTTTAACAAAAAATTTAACTATTACCTTTTTGTTTAAAAAATAATTTTCACAGATAAAAATTCAACTGTCTGGCTGAAAAATTATATTGTTGGTCGAAAATTTGGTCATTTCTTTGGAAATTTGTGTTTTTCTAGTAGCAAATTAATTTCTTAACTTTAAATTGAACTATTAGGTTTTTGTTTGAAAAATAATTTTTCGGGTAAAAATTAAAATATCTGGTTAAAAATTTATATTTTTGGTTGAAAATTTATTTCTTTTTACAGAATTCAACTGGTTTGTTTAAAAATATAAAAATTTATGTTTAAAAAAACTACTATCGCCTTTTATAATCAGAGTTCATATTTATTTGTCAAAAATTTGGTTATTTCTTTGAAAATGTATCTTTTCCTAATAGAAAATTAATGTTTTAACTAAAAAATTAACAATTACGTTTTTGTTTAAAAAATAACTTTTGCAGATAAAAATTCAACTATCTGGTTGAAAATTGATATTTTTAGTCGAATCTTTATCTCTTTTTGCAAAATTCAACTGTGTTTAATATAAAAATAGGTTTAAAAATAACAACAATTTCATGTGACCCATAAATAAATAATTACTAAATGTTAAATATTTCTTTTCCAACAATCTCCCAATATTTTCAAAAATAATAAAAAAAATTTTTCTACAAAAATATTCTTATTTATGCACGGAAAAAACATCTTTGCTGATTATTTGGAAATACTACTTGTGTTCGCTTCAGCCAGTAATTCGTGCGGACCGGTGGACGTTGACGGCTGATGTTTTTGACAGAGAGCCAGCTCTTGACACCTGTCAACTGGAGAATATTTCCAGCGCTGACGGGCTTTTGCAAAACAGATGGATGACGCTGCTCGAAATATTAGGTTATTTAATGAGATTCGATTTTAGATACACATAAACCTTCAAATATCATAATTCATGATGAAATGCCTCTATGTAACATTCAATTTCGGCGAAATGTTGACACAGCGCTTCGGTTGTTTCTAGAATTCAATTAGTTTTCACATGAATTATGTAGAATTATCTCTCATTATTAGTTGCTTCAATTTAATTTAATCTGCCAAGGTTATTATTTAAATAGAGTTGTTTTAAATAACTTTTAAAAAATAAATTTTTTGTGCAGTTTTTAAACTATAATACACAAAGAGTTTAACATATGCTATAGGATTCGAGACGTATTTCAAACTATTTAAAAACAAATTTCCTCATTTAGATCTAAAGTTCTAAATTTCTGCATTTTCCTCTTTTTTCACCACTTTCGTAAAAAAGAAGAATATTAGATTCGAAATCGTAATCTTTATCACAGATTTACTTGTTATAGGTTTTAATTTGAGACCTCCCCGAGAAAAATCAGACTTGCAGAAAATCTTAGAGCATAAATATCTGAAAGTCCAAGTTTCTTTTTTCTCTTACTTTTTAACTAATTTTATTTAAAAAATAAATTATTAATAAAATTGTAATTGGAAACAGGAATCATGCTCTTTAGCATAGGTGTCTAAAATAATGGCCAAAATTTCAATTTTTTTAAATTCTCTTTTGTTTTGAAATCAGTGGATGGTAATTTACCGACAGTAGATAACTCTCCACAACCGCGGAGACAGAAAATCTGAAATATCGATCAATTTAAGAATCTTCAATTACAGAGAATGCTTAACGTCTTAAGGAGAGTAGACGGAAATTTTTTTTCTTCAAACTTTCAAATTAAATTTTTTTCTTGAAAAAAGATATTCTCTTTTCGCTCCACTGGGAATCAAACCACAGAACTTCGGATATCCTGTCAGGTGCTTTTCAATTAAGCTAT
>JAWWLR010000148.1:18143491-18154685 GCA_035041075.1 Acraspis erinacei | reverse complement strand
TGTATTTTTTCTATAAAATAAACCTTACAAAAGTAAAATCACGTATTTTCTTGATTGATAAGGGGTTGATGTGAAAAATGATTTTATAATTAGTGGTATTTCCTATTTTTTAATTGGTTTTGGGTTTTATCAACCCCTAAATAGGGGTAATTTTGTAAATTCTTAAAAAAAGGATATATTTATATTTTTTCACCAAGTCGTTAGCGAGGTCCAAAAAATAGGCGAAAAAAATAATCTATTTTTGCGTCACTCTTTGTCTTCTTGATTTAGAAATTTAAATATTTGGTTGAAAATTGATCTTTTTAGTTACAAATTCAGCAGCCATTAAAAAAAGTGAAAAGATTTGACTGTTTTATATTTGTCTATAACTCCTATCTTTTAATTTCCAACGCACAACTCCTAACTACTAACTCACATCTTCTAACTACTAACTCGCATGGGAAGGGAAAGTAGGGGAAATGCGGAGATTTAAAATAGGGAAAGTGAGGGTAAATAGAGGGAGGTAAGTAAAATGAATCAGGGAAGGGGTAGTAGGGAAATTAAGGGAAAATGAGGGTGAGGTAGTAGGGAACGTTAGGGGGAAATAAGAATAGGAGAGGTAGGAGAAATGGTGGGAAAGTATAGGAAGTGAGAAAAGTGAGGAGAAATGAGGCGGCAGATGAAGTAGAGGAAAGTATAGAGGAAGTGAGAAAAGGAAGAAGTAGATGAGGAAGATGTTGGGGAAGGCGGGAGAAACAAAATGTAAAATTTGAGAATAAGAAGTAGGAGAAGGATCCGAAGTAGCTGAATGTAGGTGGAGTAGGGAAGGGAAAGTATGGAAGCGGGAGATTTGAACCACTTATTCATGCCTTATTAGGCTACTTTTCAGGCCTACTTTGAACATTTTTTTTTATTTCAAAAAAATTGATAAAGTATCTTTTTTTAATCTTAATAAAGCAAAAGAAGTTGGGGAAATGGTTAGTGAGGAACAGTGAGACGAATGCAAGTTATTTTGAGAAAAGAAGCTGGCTTCGCAGAATGCCCTTAATGAGTGGAAATGCTGAAGAAAACAGCACTGGCAAACAATTTCAAACAGCCGGCTACGAATATTACAACGCGATATTACGTGCAGGATGAAATAATCCAGGCCCACGGTTTCCACCTCGCGAACAAGAGTAAACGAGGCACCCAATGCTAATTGCCGCGAAAAGGGTTAGCGCCATTGCGCTGCCGCGAAGGCCGTATCACCATCCATATTTAATTAGAGGAGGGAAAGGACTCGAATTTTCTACCATTTAAACGAGGCAATCGGAAAATATCGTATAATTGGACATCCCCAGAAATAAGATTACTTCTTCAAATGAAAAATAGATGTTGAAAGTTCCACTAAATCAAATCGAGATTATTTGCAGAATTACAGATTTTTTCCTATAATAGGGGAGTAATAGGGAAAAAATCTCTTTAACTAAAATTAATCTCCCGGTACCATGTTCAATTCAATATGAAATCCTTGAGATTTTAAGTCGAAATATTTTTCAATTCCAACAAGGTATTTGAATTTTCATCCAAACGGAATTAATTTTTTGCCAAAAGAAGTGGATTCTCAACAAAAGAGTGGAGTTTTCAGACTTAAAAGTCCAAAATCGAAAGGAGCCTTTTTAAAAAATAGTTGAAATTTTAACAAAATAGATTAATTTTCAACCTAAAAAGATGTTTTTTCAATCAGATGATCGAAATCTGAGACAGAATTTATTAAACTTCAATCAAGAAAATTAAAATATATAAATTACATGATTATTAAAAAATTAAGTTTAGACCAACAAATTATCAAAATAGGTAAGCGACCAAAAATGAATTTTTAATTAAAATGATAAGCCGTTTAATAAAATTATTTTTCATCAATATTTCAGCATTTAATCAAACAGTATAATTTTTTAAAAGCAAAAAAGATGAATTCCTACCAAAAAGTTGAGTTTTCGAGCAGAAAAGTCCAATCTTTGAATAAACAAAAAAGATTGATCATATTTAAATATTCCATTGAACAAGACAAATTTTGAAATAAAGTTCAATTTTTAACCAATTAATATTAATTTTAAGCCAAGAGCTTTTTTATCATAAAGGATGAATTTTGAATTTATAAATAATAAATTTTCTAAGTAAAAAGAAAAATATTTCAGAAAACAGTTGACTTAGAACGAATTTTTTTAAATTTCAAGCAGAAGACTAACTTTCATTAAAATAGCTAAGTTTTAATTAAAAAGCGAAAAAGTCAATTTTGGCCAAATAATTCAATTTCAACCCAATAATCGATTTTTTAAAGAATTAGTTCAATTTTTTAGCAAACAATTAAAAAATTTAACCTTCAAAGATTATTTTTTTACCCAAAAAGATTATTCTTTAACAAAAGAAAAAATATTTTGCATAACAAAAATTATAGGTAACATTACAATTTTTAGCGTAAAAAAATAATTTACAATAAATTAGCTGAACTTTCAAGAAAAAGCGCTGAATTTTCAAAAAAGTAGTTGAATTTTTAAACAAATAGTTTAATTGTCGACCTAAAAACCTGAATCTTCAACTAATAAAATTAAACTTCCACAAAAAAATTAAATTTTTCACCAAATAGTTAAAATTTAAACCCAAAAAGAAAAAATTCTTACAAGACAGTTAAATTTTTAATCTAAGCGCAACACTTTTCTATACTAGAGGAAGAATTTTCAACAAAAACAAATAAATTTTTGTCAAAAAATGAAATATATAAATATTTAGTGATACGTATTAATGGTAAAAAGGAAATCATAGTAAAATAGTTTAATTTTTAGCAAAAGAGATTGATTTTCAAATTAAATTATGGTAAAAAAATGATTTTCAACAAAGGAGTATAATATTCAACCAAATAATTTTATTTTAATGAAGAAAATCAATTCTCTACGAAATAATATAATTATTTAAATTTTCAACTAAAAACTATAAATTTGCAGGCAAAACGCAATATTCAAATTTTAATTTAAAAAAATTTATTTTCAACAATACAAATGAATGTTCGTTTGAGTTACTTCCTTTGAACAAATTAGTTTAATTTGTAACCAAGTATTTGGAATTTCAAAAAAAATAGATAAATTTTGAATAAGAAATTTAATAGTTGAATTTTTAAATAAAAGCGACATACTTTCAGCCATGGATGGAAATATCAATTTTCATTTAGAAAAATGTTTTTTCAGCTAAGAAAGCGAATTTTTCGCCAAGTAATTGAATTTTTAATAAATAAAATGAATTTTTAAACAAGTAGATGAACTTTTCACGAAAAATTTACATTTTTTAGAAAAAGTTTAATTTTAAAACAGAAGGGTAACTTTCTAACAAACGTATAAATTTTTGAAAAAAAAAAATTTTTCTAGTCAAGGGAAAAAATAAATTTCAACTAAATTTCGGAATTTTCAAGCCAAAAAGTTGAATTCACCGCAAAACAGTTATATTTTTACCAGAAGGTATATTTTTAACAAAACGGTTTAAGGTTAAAAAAACAGGATAAATTTTCTACCAAAAAAGATCATTTACAAGCAGTTGAACTTTTAAGAATAAAAATAAAAAATTTAAAAGAAACATTCGCATAAACCAAATATTTCAATTTTCACCTAAGGGAGATTAATTTTCAACCGAATAGTTGAAGTTTTAAGGAACAGGGTCTAATTTTCAAGGGTAAAATTGATTTTTTTACCCAAAAAGATGAATTCTTAACAAAAGAGTTGAATTTTTGACCAAATAATTAAAATTGTACCCTCCAGATTTATATTTTAAACCATATAGTAGAATTTTGCAGCAAACGATGCAACATGCAAAGATAAATTAAAAAAAAAAAATTCAAACTAAAACAGGTTTATTTTATGTTGAATAGTTCAATCATTGATCAAAAATAAGAAATCTTTAGAAGAGAGTAGAATTTCTTATCCAGAAGGACAAATTTGTTATTCAAAAATAAAAGGGTTTAAAACAAACAGAAGAAATGTTAAAAAAGAATAAAATAAATCAATTTTCAGACCAAAAACAAATTTTGAACGAGAAAGGGGATTTAAAAAAAAATTCTGTCAAAAAATCAACTTTGGTTAATAAACTTTCAACTGAAATGATGAATCGTAAAAAAATATTATTTTCTTAAAGATTAGTACAACTTTTAATCAATTAATTTAATATTATATCAAAGAAGAAGAATTTGCTACGAACAAATATATTTATTTCAATTTTGATCTGAAAACTATGAATAGTCCACCAAAAAAATTTAATAAAATTTTCATTTTAGAACATTACTTTCTAAGACCAACAAAAATTTCCAGTGAAATTAATTTTTTAACAACGGAGTTTCAATTTTTAACCATATAAATAATTATTTATACCAAAAAGAAAAATTTTGAGAAGACAAATAAATTGTTAGTCCCAAATGACGACTCTAGTATCCAAGCAAAAGACTGATTAACGAAACCTTTAAATTTTACATCAAGAAAGAAGACTTTTCAACGAAATAATTTAATATGCAAATAACAAAATGAATTTTTAACAAACGAAAGGAATTTTCGAACCCTAAGATGAATTTTCGAAAAAATAATTAATTTTTACCAAAAAAATTGAATTTTTAAGCAACGTGTGAAAGTGGTAACCAGAGATAAATTATAAATAAAAAATCTAATAGTTAACTTTTCAATTAAGAGTAAGAGAGAAATAGGAGAAAGGGTGTGAAGTCTCGCATGAGGATAGCTTCTTTTCCTCTTGGAAAGATTGAAAGATTTTGCATCAGACATGTGTAGAGATAGATATAAAAACGAAAAAAAGTGTTGTAAAAGAGAGTAAAAAGCATCAGAAAGAAATAAAGAAGAGTCGGGAAAAATATTCCTCACTTCAGTCGCCGTGAAAAGCTACGCCCACCACCGCAGCATCGACGCTTGTGCTTTTCCCGAATTTTTCTTTTTCCTTTTCCCTTTCTTGCTTTTGACTTTTCCCTTTATTTTATTTAACGCAATCGCGGCAAAAATTATTATCGTCGCACGCGATTCTGGCTAGAGTGTATGTGAACGACGCAAGAACAATGGTACTGAATTGGCGTCTAACTGTGAGCAATAGGTTCGTCCCTTTCGTAGGAATAAAGGCGCGCCCGCTAATTAATGGTATTCAATAAATCAACAGACGGAATAATACCTACCCAAGGAGACAACAGGAATAGTAATTTATAAATGCCGTCTAGCCTTTGCTCCTATTGACTCTCACCCTTCCGAATTTCACCACGTTCGACGTTGGGATCATGTTTTGGTCTCATCCTATTTTGCTAAGAGCAAATTTACACTTTTATACCGCAAAATGTATATGTAATAAGCAAAGTATATAATCCGGAAATGTATATAATCCCTAGGCATTATATATAATCCCTAGGCATCATAAATAATCGCTAGGCATTATAAATAATCCCTAGGCATCATAAATAATCCCTAGGCATTATATGTAATCCCTAGGCATTATAAATAATCTCTAGACATTATAAATAATCCCTAGGCATTATAAATAATCCCTAGGTATTATATATGATCCCTAGGCTTTATATCTAATACCAAATGAAGGCCAAATGAAGTATGGAGTACTCTTTACCTATATAGTTGTAGTAATGTTTTGGTCTCATCCTATCTTGCTAAGAGCAAATTTACACTTTTATACTGCAAAATGTATATTTCATAGGTAAAGTATATAATCCGGAAATATATATAATCCCTAGGCATTATATATAATCTCTAGGCATCATAAATAATCGCTAGGAATCATAAATAATCCAGAGACATTATAAATAATCCCTAGGCATTATGTGTGATTCCTAGGCATTATATATAATACCGAATAAAGGCCAAACGAAGTATGGAATACTCTCTACCTATATGTTTGTAGTAATGTAATATAGTATGAATCGACTATCCGTATCGTTAATCGGAGGGAACTTTGTGTGTACAAACTAAATTTTGTTTCCATTTCTTCAAAGGACCCATAAAACCCCTTGTGTCTGAGATTGTGACTGGAGAGTACTAATTTTTCGGGTAAATCATTATTGTTTTTATTTAAAATTTTTTTCCATGCAGCACTGGAACTGTGACTAACTGAATTCTTTTTTTCAAAATTACCTGTAAATATTTTTCAATATTTCATGGAATTAGTTTAAAACTTGAACTGAAAAAATAAATTAAATTTTTTAGAAACGCAATTTTGATTTTACAGTGAAATATAAAATAAGAATTGTTTATATTTTCTAATAAAAATAATTCTTTGATGCTTTTGTATATTTTAAAATGACTAACTAGTTATTAGTTGATTACTAAATCCAAGTTTATTTAATGCTTTTTATGTTATTTACTGGTTAATTATTATTAGCTGAACGATTTTTTTATAATATTAAATTACATAAAGGTTTAAGTTAAATATTGTTTAACGAAGAAAATAAAAATATTAAATTTTCATCAATACATAGGGTGAAAATTATTTTGATGTTTCAATAAAAATAATTTTTTAAAGCTTAAAATTATTTGAATTTTCAATAAAAATAATTGTTTCGTGCTTTTTTTTTAGTTAGATGATTGAATATTTAATAATTAATTTCATTAAAACCTAAATTTTCTGGTATTATTTCAGAAGAAATAAACTTGTTGAGAATTTAATGTTTAAATTTAAAAGATATATATCTAAAATTAAAAATAATTTGATTTTTCCAATGAACATTTTAGATGTTTTAAATTAAGTAACATAAATTGATTATTTACTTTCAGAGTATGTAATTCAATATTAGCTATTACTTTTACAATAAAATTCAAATTCTTTTAATTAGTTTTAAAGGTTATTAATAAGTTAAATATATTGTGAAATAATTAATTAATTATTAGCGGAATAATTTTTTCAAATTATTAAATTAAATAAAGATTAAAATTTAGTTTCTTAAAATTAGGTCGCATGAACTGATATAATTTGCATAATAAAAGATTATTTCTCGCGGTTTCAATTACATAATTTTTCAAATGATTCTGATTTTGTGAAATGTGTATCTGCATTCAATTTTTTTATTTAAACGTTAATGTGTTTTAATTTTTTCTGAAATTAGTATAAAAGTTTACCTATAAATCAGATGTTCAGAAACGAAAGTTAAAATTTAAAAAAAATAGAATAACAATTATTTCGAGGTCTAAATGAAAATGATAGTTTAGTACTTCTTACGTTATGAATACATTAATTAATTATTAGCTGATTTTTTCACAATATTAAATTACATAATGATTGTTTTGTAATTTATTTTAATTAAGTAAAATAAATTTATTATTTACTTCAAGTTTTTGTAATTTTATTTGTGCCATAATTAGTATAATAAAAGTATAAGAAAGTTTGAAATACCCCCATTCCAGTTACATTATTTGTTGTTATAAAGAACTCAAATAAATGATTTTTATGATATAAACTGATGAATTATTTATTATCTGATTTTTTACAATATTAAATGACATTAAGAATAAATTTTAATTTTTCTCCATTTAGCAACAAAAATTAATTTTAGATTGCAGATATTAATTTTTAATTATTTTGTACAAATATTATTTTTCCAAAATTATGTTTTTTCACAATATTATCAGAAAAACTAAGTCGAATTTTTTTACAAATAAACAGTTATTCTAAAATTGGGTAAATGACAAAAAATTATATAAAGGTAAGCGCGCACTGGCGCGCGCACCTGGTAGTCTAGTATATATAATGCCCAGAGGAGATCAGGCAAAGTGTATTATAAATATTCTCCATTAAGGACTGTAATTAAATTACGTAACAGCCAAATTGGTGGAGAGGGTCGATACATTTTTTTACGATTTGTTACGGAAGGGGGAGGGGGTCTTTCACTCATGTACGTAATTTTGGCCAATTGGCAAAGACTTGCACATGAAGATTATCTTTTTATTTATAAATTTTTTTAATTTGTGGAAAATATAGCAATTTTCATAAATAGACATCCTTTCTGGTTGCAAATTCAACTGTTTTGAAAAAATTTGTCTTTTTGCGTTCGAAAACACACTATTTTCGTAAAACATTATCCTTTTGTTTAAAATTGATATTTTGTTGTTGATAAGTCAACTAAAATCAATTTTGCATGAAAAGTATTTTTTTCTTCAAATTTGTCTTTGATTTAAGAGTTTATCTATTTTAATTCATATATTGCATCTTTCTTGGATAAACATTTAACTATTTTTTTCGAATATTAAACAATTTCCTAGCAAATTTTTGCTTTGTTTAAAAGCCGTATTCTTGAGTTGAAAAGTCAATTCAAATCTTTTTGGATTAAAATTCAAATCTTTTTTGAAAAATTGTCCTCTTGATTTAAAAGTGCACCTATTATTGTAGAATTTTCATTTTTCTTGGACAAAAATGCAACTGTTTGGTTAAAAATTTAACAAAGTTGTTAAAAATTTATACTTTTTGGTTGAAAATTCGATTATTTAATAGAAAATTAACTTATTCTTTACCATTCTTTTGCTATTCGAAAGTAAACTCGAATCTTATTTGGGTGAAAATTTAACAATATTTCAAGGTATATTTATCCAAAATTCATCTTTTTTAGAAGAATTTTTTGGTTGAAAATTCGACTGCTTTGTTGAAAATTAAACTATATTGAAGAAAATTTACATTTTGTTTAAATTTAGCATTTTACGGTTAAAAAGAGAACTAAAATCCTTTCTGTATGAAAATTACAGTATTTACATTTTTTTCTTTTTAATTAAAAATTCGTCTGTTTTTAGAGAAATTTATCTTTCAGGGATAAAACTTCAACTATTTGATTCAAAATTAAAATTAAAAAAAATATTTCGTTCTATTATTAAAATTTCCTTTATTTTAGAACCAATTTCATTATTTGTGGGTAAAAATGCAACCATTTGGTAGAGAATTAAACTATTTTATTAAAAATGCATCCTTTTTGGTTGAATAACTTCGTCTTTTTGAATAAAAGCTTCAATTTCTTTTGTAGAAACTTATTTCTGGTTTAAAAATTCATATTTTGACTGTTAAAAGTCAACTGATATCTTTTTGAATATAGAACTAAATTATTTTTTTGCAAAATTTACCTGTTTTATTTAAAAAACCATCTGTTTTAGTATAAATGTCATTTCTGATGAAAATGTCACTTTTTGATTAAAAGTTAATCTTCTTTACTTGAATGTTCATCTATTTTGTTTGAAAGATTTGGTCGAATCATTTTGTCAAAAAATAATTTTTTTGTTGAAGATTTATATTTTTAGTTAAAAATGCATATCTTTGATTCAAATTTCAACTGTTTAGGGGAAAAGTCTACCTTATGATATATCTTTTTCATTTAAAGATTCTGAGCATACCGCTCGAAAAGAGGGTAAAGGGCCATTTAAGGTGAGGTGTAGTTAGTATATTGGCAGTTCGTAGGAAATAGTTGAAAAATTTCGATTTTCTACTCAGTTTGACACCTGGAGTAATATGACACCTAGAGTAATATGACACCTAGAGTAATATGACACCTAGAGTAATATGACACCCGACGTAATGTGGTCCAGAGCACAATAAATAAAATTCAGATTTTCTGAAAAGTCTAAGGATAAAAATTGTCGATCACCCTTGAGACGAAACAATCTCTAGCCTTTTCTTCGTGAATCTCAAGGAAAAATGCAACGACCTATGGGAGTTGCGCCAGGACCATAGAATGGCTTATACGCGACAAGCATGCAAAGCCCTAACAACCTTATTACCTCTCTGCGTATGCAACGATAGCCACAAGGTCTTCAGAATTTTGTATTTTTCTCCAAATTGAGGGTGGTGTAACCAATGTAATGGTATTTGGGTGAGTGGCGAGTCGTGGGAGAGGTCCTTTATAGCCCCATTGTTCTGAAAATCAAGAAATGTGTCAGCGGCAGCTTGGGTAAAAAGGTTAAGCTTGGTTGGTAACTCGTGTCAGAGCCAGTGGCGGAACGTTACTCTCACCATCTCGAAATCCACACACCCCAGCATCCGAACGTAAATTATCTCAAGAACTTAAGACCCGGCATTGCAACCGTCACCGAGAATCCAGAATTTCCTTGGAATCTTAATTTCTGCCACGAATGCTCGCGTCTTCTCCTCTGCTTCGTGCCTAGCGAAACCTTTCGAGCTTCTTCTTCTCCTTCTGTTCTCCAGCGCGAAAAACTCACGAGTCGGATGCAAAAACGAGAAAATAAAAGGAAAAATGAAAAAAAAAGATTATAGGAAAGAAGAAAGGACGACTCACCCAACTGGAAGTTACTTAAGGTCCACGAACTTAATCTTCCAGATGTCTATTTCGCTACCTAATCCGTTTTTTTTCCCCAACAGGTTGAATCAGCAGGAGTAGGATACATTTTTTATAATTAATACAATTTTTGCGTTGTTTTTTGGTAAGGGGCTTATAAAAAAATTACCTAGGATGATTAGTGTGGAGGCGGATTTTGTAAATTGTTGCTGTTCTTTATGGAAGTGCGGAGGGCGATTGGAAGATCTTCGTGGAACAAATATTCACTGAAAAAATAATAAATTTGAAGATATTAAGACTTGGGGAAAGTCTAGCAGAAATTCGATCTGCTCGAGTAAAATTATTCTATTTCAAAGAATATAGATTAATTTTTAACTAAAAGGTTGAGTTTTAAATAAAAAATATGATTTCGCAAACTAAAATGAAATAATTAAATAGGAATTTTTAAAGATTAATCTTCAACGAATAAAAGATATCAACAAAATAATTAAATTTTCCATTAAAAAAAGCTATTCTCAACTAAAAATATGAATATTCAACAGCAAAATTGATTTTTAATCAAATAGTTGAATTTTCATCCAAACAGGTGAATTTTTTACCGAGAAGCTTAACCTTCAAGAAAAAAATTAACAAGACATGGAATAGTTCAATTGTAACTTAAAAATTAATTTAAAAAAAAATTAGTATTATAAATAAAGATCACTTCTTAACCATAGATTTGAATTTCTAATCAGAAAGATGAATTTTCTACCAAAAAGAATATTTTTTGTGCAAAAGTTGAAATAGTTAAATTTTTGAACAAAGATGTCAATTTTTAACAAAAAGGATGAATCCTCTACCACAAAAATGAATTGTCAAATAAGTAATTAAAGTTTTAAATAAATAGTCGAATTTTCAGCCAACATGAGAAACTTACAACAACGAAAATTA
>JAWWLR010000148.1:18090953-18102730 GCA_035041075.1 Acraspis erinacei | reverse complement strand
TATAGATTGTTCTGAAATCTTCTCTTTTCCCTCGCACTCCCTCCTTTTTCATCAGCTCCTTCTATCCCAGCCTTTCCTCTTCGATCTTAACCTACTCACCCTCCCTCAATTTCTTCCCTTCCCTTTCCATACCCAAATCCTCGGCCTTCCCCTCCCTACCTCTCTAACATCTACTTCAACCTCCACTTCCCTACCCCTTCACTACTTCTTCCTTACATACCTCCCAACCCCTACGTTCCCTCCCTATTAACCTTCTTTACTTTTCTCCATGCATTGTTTACACCACTCCTACTTCCCCTCGTGTACAGCCATACTACTCTCCTGTCAAGGTAGTTGCCGCGCATACAAAAAAGGATTTCGTAGCATATTAAGACGGTAATTGAGTCGCTCAACCATCCCTCTCTCATACTTTCCTTCTCCTATACTTTCCTTCTCATACTCCCCCAATATGCACCTACTTTCGGTTCTCTTACTCTAACCTTCGCAACCCCTTTATCTACTTCTTACTCCTCTGCTTCCTCCTCTCTCCACTTCCCCTGCTATGAAGCCCCTTCCTCTCATTCCTTTTCCCTTTCCGTCGTTCAAACCTCTCTCTCCCGTACTTTCCTTCCTTATACATTTTATCTCCTATTCCCCCTACATGCCCCTATTTTCCCTTCCCATGCTTCAACCTTCGGAACCCCTTTACCAATATTTTTCTTCTCTGCTTCTGCCTCTCATCACTTCCCCATCTAAGACACCCCTCCCTCTAATTTTGTTTCCTTTCGCACTTCATTTCCCTTAGATATCATAAAATAATTTCCCCTGATTTCCCCTGATCCCCACTCCTCACTTATGAATACTTCACCTACTTTCCGTCCCATAATATTTCCTTGCTTCCCATCCACCCAGTTATCTTAATCGTTTAAAATTTTATCAATTTGTGAAACTAAAACAGATTACAAAATTTATTTTTAACTAATCTGAGTCAGTGAGGTACTTCACCAGACAGGACATATTCCAAATAGAAAAAATACAACATTGGTTATTAGAATTGCCTGCATTTGTATTCACTTTTAACCACAACGAAATTCTATTTTTATCCCATTTTTATTTAGATTAGGCCATTTCAAAACTTCACCAACCAAACAACAATTTGATTGGGTAAATAAATTTTATTTCAATTATCTGAATTTATGTCCATTTTTTAACCAAAAAGAATATTTCTCTACAAAAAATATGAATTATCAACTAAAACTCGAACTTATTTGTAATATTTTTCTACAAAAAATGGGAATTATATACTAAATCTCGAATTTATTTTGATCAATTATTGTATCAAAAAGCGAAATTTAAAACCATTTTTAGAATGAAATTATGGGTATATTATAGATTTATTTTCGCAAAAATTCAGAATTAAATTTTTAAAAGTTTGGCGTAATCTGATCTTCGATTTTCAACCAAGAACATTAATCTTCTACCAAAAAAAAATTTTGTTAACAAAACACATGAATTTTCAACCCGAAAAGATTAATTTCCAACAAAGAAGTGGAACAGTTTCGTTTTTAGACAAGGAAATAAATTTTTAAGAAAAAAGAGGAATTTTCAGTAAAATGATTAATTTGTCAACAAAAGAGATTAACTTTCTACAAAAATTGAATAGTTAAATTTTTATTTTGAAAAATTAATTTGTATTGAATTTTTAATTAAATTATCTAGAGAGAAGTGACAGACTATCTTCAATCCTTTCGTTTATTTAATTTTCATAGCATAAACAATGTCCATTCTTAAAGTTTTATTTTTCTCCTAAAATAAATTTTTCTGTTGCTTGGCGTCCTTTGAATTAAATGCAATGAAAATGAGAATTTTAGGCATTTATTTCCAAGAACAAAGTTATTTGAGACAAAAGAAAAATAAGTGATTCCGAAAAATGCATTAAAAACATTATGCATTAATTCATGTTAATTTTTAATAAATTGTTATCTTTTACAAGAGCTCATATAAAAAACATTGTGAACATAATTTTAATTAGAGTAGAAGAAAAAGAAATTTCTATATGCTTACAAATTTCTCCAATGCGCAGTACTTTATATAATTTGTTTATAAATTTAAAAAATAAATATTTATCAGAGATATTTATGAGAAATATTTTATCAGAGAACATTATTGGTAACATAGTTTTAAAAATAGCAGAACAAGAAACCATTTTTCCTGCCTATACATTTCTACAATTAATATTTTTCTACATAATTCGTTTATAAAATTAACAAATATTGATTAATGGTAAAATTTTTCTCGGAACTGTCATTTCTAATATAATTCCAAAAAGTTTATAATAAAAAACGATTCCCTTTTACCTATAAATTTTTGTGATGTAAATTTGTTTATACCATGTGATTATACAAATAATCCCTAATGTCATTTTTGCCCCCTCTTATACCTTTTGGCATTGAATATAAGCGGAGGTCAGTATAACATACATTTTTGTGTAAAGTAAAAAATGAAAAATTAATCGAAATTAGGAAAAAATTTATTTCATTACAGAAGTACATTCTGAAAGTGATGTTAAAGCTCTTTTTAATATTTCACCCTACTTTCACTAACAAATTCAAACAATTAAAATTAAGTTTCTACTTTTTTTAAATTTAGACAATTTGAGGGTCGAAATAATTTTGAATACAGAATATAATTTTCGAATAACTATTTATTTTTTTGGTTTATTTGTTTTTAAATTTATATAATTATCATTTGACTGAGAATGGTGCACAATTCAAAAAGATTTTCAAAATTTCAAGTATGTCCAATCAGAATTATAACAAAAAGCTTAATCTCCAGCCAAATAGTTGAATTTGCATACAAAAAAAGGAATTCTCAACGAAAAATGTAATATTTAATATCTCAATCCCAAAGGATTTTTATTTTTAGTACAAACAGTTGAATTTCTCTAAACAAATTTTTTTGGCAACCAAATAGTTTTATCCTTAACAACAATAAAAATTAATTTTTAATCCATTGTAGTTTTAACCAAAATGCATCACATATTTTCTAAAATAGAATAATTTTCTACAAAAAAGTATAATTTTTTAATCCCAAATATTAATGTTTACCAAAAAAAGAATTATTTTTAAAAGAATCTTTAAATTTTCAAACAAATACACGAATTTTATATCGAGAAGATCTAAAAAAAAGGTGAATGAAAAATAAATTAATTTTAATAAATTTTAACATTTTAATTTTAATTCATAAAAAAAGTTTTGACATAATAGTTGCATCCTGAAATAAAAAGATAAACTTTCTACCGAGAAGATTAATTTCCTGCCAAAACATACTAAGTTTCAACTAAATATTTAAATTTTTGACTAAATATTAAAAAATGTTCGAATTTCATCTGAATAATTTTCAACAAATTAGTTTAATCCTCAAACGAAAAAGATTTTAATTTTTAATCAAGAATTTGCGTTTTTAATGAATAACAGATAAAATTTTTAACAAAAGAGATGAATTTTTAAACGAAAAAGGCAAATGATCGTATATTTAATTTCACTTAATTATTTGCTTAGGAAAAATTTTGAAATATTTTAAAACCAATTCCTTAAATTGTTTTAGAATCCGTCAGATTCATTTTGGACAATTTTATAAATCGTTTATAGTGTCTTATAATATTTTAATATAATTTTTAAAACCGTACATTTCTTTTGAAAAAATGAGTCATTTTTTATTATCCTTTTCTGCAAGCCCTTAATCGTCACAAATTTAAAATTCTCGTCCTGCTGAAATGAATTTTGCAGATTTGTTCTTTTTCCTTTTGATTGGCAATAAAACGATTTTGGGAAGAAATAAAGTACTATAACTGTATATGGTCCCTAACGGAACGACAATGAAAGCAGCTATTATAGCGAAAGTATCACCCTCCTCTTTGTTTTCATACCGATAGAAAACAGGACGAAATGAGCATCCAATAGCAATGCGGCCTAGAGTCGAATACGAACGGTCGAATTATCCAATTTTTATACTTTTCTTATAACGTCGTTTTCGACTTTGTTTTAGGATACCACATCTAGATATTTTACTGTCATCCAAAAGAATCGAAATCCCGTTAATATTTTCCTTTCCTTCTTGCATCGTCTTCTTAACGATTTTTTACATTGGGGAACAAGTAGTTGATTTTTTAAGGGAAAAATACAAACTTTTAGAAGACAGTACAATTTTTAACCTGTAAAGTTGAACTTCTACCTTAACAAATGAAATTTAAATTCGAAGCGACAGATTTTCAATAAATCAGTTGAATTTTCCATAACAAAATATGGCAATAAAAAAGCAGTGGATTTTTTGACAAAACAGTTGGACTTTCAACAAAATCGTTGAATTTTATAATAAAAATCTTAAGTTTTTAGGCTAAGTTAGAAATTGAAGAAAATTGAATGAAACTAAATTTTCATTTTTTTTCATTTCTGGCAGTTAAATTGATAACAGCTGAAGATTCGATTTTCTCTATTTTACAAGCGCAAGAACTCAATTTTCTTGAATTTTCAAGAATTCTTGACAAGTTATATATTGAAAATTCAATTTTCTTCAATTCTTAATGCTTTTAAATTTTAAACAGTTAAAATTATAGCTTTTACCAAGTAAATAGAAATTAATCAAATTTAATTTGATGAAGCAAATGCTCAATATTTTCTTGAATTTTTAAAGATTGAAAATTTATGAATTGAAAATTCAATTTTCTTTATTTCTTAATTCTGGGAAATTTTAAACAGTTGAAAAATCAACGGTTGAGAACTAAAGAGTATTGAAGAAAAATACATTTCTAATTTTCGTCAATTTTTGGCAGTTAAATTTTCAATAGTTAAAAATTCAATTTACTGTAATTTTCAACGTTCGAAAGTTAACTATTTAAAATTTCGAGCCAAAAAGACTTTTTGAAGGCAGTTGAATTTTCAACCTGAAAAGTTGTACTCCTACCATAAAAGATAAAATTTTAATTCGAAATGACGGAATGACGAAACTGAAGAGAATTGAAGGAAATAAATTAGATTTTTTTTTTCATTTTAGGCAGTTAAATTGATAAAGGCTGAAAATTCAATTTTCTTTATTTTACAAAAATCAGGACTTCTTTTTCTAGAATTTTAAACAATTATTCAAAAGTCATCTATTAAAAATTCAGTTTTATTCAATTCTTAATGATTTAAAATTTCAAGCAGTTACAATTGCAGCTTTTAGCAATTAAATAGAATTGAATAAAATTTAGTTTTCAATTTTCTTGCATATTCGTTAGTTAGCGTGACAAAGGATGAAAATTAAATTTTCTTTATTTTTGATGAATCAAATTATCAATATTTTCTTCAATTTTCAATGATTGCAAATTTATTTATTGAAAATTAAATTTTCTTAACTTCTTAAGTTTCTAAAATTGTATACAGTTGAGCAATCAACGGTTGAAGTCTAAAGATATTTGAAGAAAGTTGGATTTCTAATATTCACCAATTTTTGGCAGTTAAATTTTCAACCGTTAAAAGTTAAATTTTCTTTCATTTTCAACGTTCGAAAATTATCTATTTGAAATTTGAAGCCAAAAAGAATTTTTTAAGGCAGTTGAATTTTCAACCTGAAAAGTTGAAATTCTACCATAAAAAATAAAATTTTAATTCAAAATGACTGATATTCAACAAAACAGTTGAATTTTCCATATAAAAATATGGCAATAAAAAAACAGTGGATTTTTTTACAAAACATTTAGAATTTCAACAAAATCGTTGAATTTTACAATAAAAATGTTAAGTTTCTAAGCTAAGTTAGACATTGAAGAAAATTGAATTAAACTAAATTTTCATTTTTTTTTCATTTCTGGCAGTTAAACTGATAGAAGCTGAAAAATCAATTTTCTTTATTTTACGAAAATCAAGACCTCAATTTTCTTGAATGTTCAACAATTATTGACAAGTTATCTATTGAAAACTCAATTTTCTTCAATTTCTGATGCTTTTAAATTTTAAACAGTTAAAATTATAGCTTTTAGCAACTAAATAGAATAAAATAAAATTGAATTTTCAATTTTATTTTATTTACGGCAGATAACGTGGCAAAGGTTGAAAATTAAATTTTCTTTATTTTTGATAAAGCAAATGATCAATGTTTTCTTGAATTTTTAACGATTGAAAATTCATGAATTGAACATTCAATTTTCTTTACTTCTTGATTCTGAAAAATTTTAAACAGTTGAACAATCAACGGTTTAGAACTAAAGAAAATTGAAGAAAAATGCATGTCTGATTTTCATTAATTTTTGGCAGTTCAATATCAACCGTTAAGAATTAAATTTTTTTCTAATTTTTAACGTTAAAAAATTATCGATTAAAATTTCAAGCCAAAAAGACTTTTTGAAGATAGTTGAATTTTCAAGCTGAAAAGTTGAAATTCTACAATAAAATATACAATTTTAATTAAAAATGACGGATTTTCAACAAAACAGTTGAATTTTCCATAAAAAAACATGGCATTAAAAAAACAGTCCAATTTTTCACAAAAAAGTTGGACTTTCCACAAAATCGTTGAATTTTACAATACAAATTTTAAGTTTCTAAGCTAAGTTAGAAATGGAAGAGAATTAAATGAAACTAAATTTTCATTCTTATTTTTATTTCCGGCAGTTAAATTGATAAAGGCTGAAAACTCAATTTTCTTTATTTTACAAAAATCAAGACTTCAATTTTCTTGAATTTTCAAGCATTATTGACAATTTATCTATTGAAAATTCAATTTTCTTCAATTCTTAATGTTTTTCAATTTTAAACAGTTAAAATTATAGCTTTTAACAACTAAATAAAATTGAATAAAATTGAATTTTCAATTTTCTTTCATTTTGGGCAGTTATTCTGGAAAATTTTAAACAGTTGAAAAATCAACGGTTGAGAACTAAAGAGATTCGAAGAAAATTGGATTTCTAATTTTCATCAATTTTTGACAGTTAAATTTTCAGCAGTTAAAAATTTAATTTTATGTAATTTTCAACTTTTGAAAATTATCTATTTAAAATTTGATGCCAAAAAGAATTCTTTAAGACAGTGGAATTTTCAACCTGAAAAGCTGAACTTCTACCATAAAAGATAAAATTTTAATTAAAAATGACGGATTTTCAACAAAACAGTTGAATTTTCCATATGAAAATATGACAGTAAAAAAAGTCTAATTTTTGACAGAACAGTTGGACTTTCAACAAAATCGTTGAATTTTACAATAAAAATTTTAAGTTTCTAAGCTAAGATATAAATTGAAGAGAATTGAAGGAAACAAAATAATTTTTTTTTTCATTTTCGGCAGTTAACGTGACAAAGGTTGAAAATTAAATTTTCTTTATTTTTAGTGAATCAAATGATCAATATTTTCTTAAAATTTCAACTATTGAAAATTTATGTATTGAAAATTCAATTTTCTTCACTTCTCAATTCTGGAAAATTTTAAATAGTTGAAAAATAAGCGATTGAGAAGTAAAGAGAATTGAAGAAAATTACATTTGTAATTTTATAAAATTTCAAGCCAAAAACAATTATTGAAGATAGTTGAATTTTCAACCTGAAAAGTTGAACTCCTACCATTATATATAAAATTTTAATTCAAAATTACGGATTTTCAACAAAACAGTTAAATTTTCCATAAAATAATATGCCATTAACAAAAAAGTCGAATTTTTTATAAAACAGTTGAACTTCCAAAAAAATATTTTGAATTTTACAACAGAAATGCTGAAATCAACCAGAAATGGAACAATTAAATTTGTTGTAAAGAAGCTAATTTAGAAAAGAAATTATTATTAACCAACTGAATTAAAAAAGAAAAACGAACTTTTAATTAAAAGTTAAGTTTCGAAATTAAGTTAGAAATTGAAGACAGTTGAAGGAAACTCAATTTTCTTTCATTTTAGACAGTTAAATTGATAAGGGTTGAAAATTTAATTTTCTTCAATTCTCAAGGCTTTTAAATTTTTAAAAGTTAAAACCTTGGCTGTTGACAACTAAAGAGAATGGAATAAAACCAGATTTTCAATTTTCTTTCATTTTTGGCAGTTAAAGTGACAAAAGTTAAAAATTAAATTTTATTTATTTTTTATCATTCAAACGATCACTATTTTCTTGAACTTTCAACGATTGCAAATTTATGTTTTGAAAATTTAATTTTCTTCACTTCTCAATTTTTGACAATTTTGTACAGGTGAACAATCAACGGTTGAAAGCTAAAGAGAATTGAAGAAAAGTGCATTTCTAATTTTCGTCAATTTTTGGCAGTTAAATTATCAACTGTTAAAAATTAAATTTTATGTAATTTTTAACATTCTAACATCCTCTATTGAAAATTTCAAGCCAAACCAAATTTGTATGGCAGTTGAATATTTAACCTGGAAAGTTGAACATTAACAAAGCATTTGAATTTTTTATAAAACAATTCAACTTTCAACAAAATCGTTTCAATTTTACAACCGGAATGCTGAATTTTTAACCTGAAATGACGAGTTTTCAAACAAGAAATTAATTTTTTACCAAAACACGAATTTTCAACAAAACACATGAACTTTCAAGCAACTCTTTAAATTTCTTACTAAAAACGATCAGACTTTAAACAAAAATGGAACAATTAAATTTGTAGTTAAAAGGCTAATTTAGAAGAAAAAGAATGATCAATTAGTTAAATTCAACAAAAAAGGCAAATTTTTAACAAAAAGTTAAGATTCGAAGCTAAAAATTTTAAGCTCTTAGAATAAAATTTGCTCTTAAAGCATAAAAAAAGATTTGTGAGAAGAAAATTCATTTTCAATCATGAAAGTTACGTATTGTAAGAAATACTTGAATTTTCAAAGAAAAATAGAATGGTTAAACTTTCAGTTTGAAAACCTAATTTTCAGCACAAAAAAAAACGAATTTGCATCCAGTTAAACTAAACTAAAAGATTGTAATGTTTAAAAAAATAATGGAATCCTCGACCAAAGTGATGTAGTTTAAACAAAAAAATTACATTTCTACCCAAATATATGAATTTCGAACAAAACGCAGGAATTTTTTACCAAAAAGTCTTATTTGCTTCCTAAGCAGTATTATTTTCAACCAAAAATATGAATTTCCGACGAAAAGCACATTTTCAAACAAATAGTTTTATTTTTTAACAGATTTTTGAAGTTTCAATCAAAAAAATTAATTAAAAAAAATTAAATTTTAGTCAGGAAGTTTAATTTTGTACAAAATTTAAAAAAATGGGAAACCTAAACTAAGAATTTCCTGCAGGACAGCTCGATTTTCAAAAACAAACAAAAATAATTTTTTTCAAATATCTAAATTTTTAACAAAGTAGTTGACTTTTCAAACAACATAAATCAATCCTCAGAATTTAATTTTAAAAAACAAAGATAATTAACTAAAGATTATGAATTTCTAACCAAGCATATTAATTTTTGAACAAAAAATTAATTTTCTACAAAATGCATCAATTTTCAACCAGTAAAGATCAATTCTTAACAAAAAATGGTATACTTACATTTCCAGAAAAGAAAATTAATGCTCAACAAAAAAAAATGAGCGAAATAGTTAAATTTTTATCCAAAGAGAAGAATTTTCAACTAAAATGATGAATCTAACAAAAAAAAAATTTAAGTATAGGTTTCAAGATTGAACCAAAGGGTTGAAATTTTAAGCAGAAAGTTGATTTCTTAAACAAGATGATTAGTTTTTACAATAAAAGAAATAATCAAAAATGCATTAATTTTCAAAAAAGTACTTGAAATTTCATCTCCAAAATAATTATTTTCCACCTAATAATTGCATTTGAATCTAAAAAAATATCTACTTTATTTTTTGGCCTTACTAGCCCTGAAGAAATTGGGAATGAATTTTACATTCCATATTTGAATCAGTCATAAGTGATAGATTCAAAGTAAATTTTGACTGATTCAATTATTATGGATTGGATGATTGATATATCCGGCCAAAGTGACTCCTCAAATCAGCAAATTTTAATTGCTGATTGAACCAGTCACTTTCAATAATACGAAGTGGTGAATGTTTAAACAAAAGGGTACATTTTACCGGAAAAGGGAACGGTTGAATTTTCAATAAAAAAATTAATCTTATGCCAAAAAATGTAATTTTAAACCAAATATTAAAATAGATAACCAAATAAGTGAACTAAAATAATTTAATCAATAATAAACAAACGAATGAATTTTTAACAAAGCTGTTCAACTTTTAACCAAGCCTAGTTGAATTTTCAAACAAAAAAATGCCATCGGTAAATTGTTAGTTAAAAAATTAATTTCCAACATCGAATTGAACGAATGTTCAACAAAATAGTTTAAATTTAACCGAAGAGATTAATTTTCAACAACAAAAAAAACATTTTTCTCAAAGTAATTGAACTTTCAATCAAGTTGTTGAATTTTTAAACAAAAAAGATTTTTCTAGAACTCAGTCCTATGCTACTTGTTTTCAGTGCCAAATGTTGGAAACTAATAAAAAGTTTTCTGATTAGTATTTTTCTTTCAATAATTTTCTCCTAAGGATTCTAAAAAGGAAAAAGAAAGTTAAATAAGAGAAGGGCGTTCATCAAAATGTAAAAAATTGTCACAAGAGGAAAGGATGAGTCGAAAATCACTAAAAACAGCGTCAATTAACTTTGGGATCATTCCTTTTCCAGTAAAAAATTTAAAAACACACAAAATATAGTTTCATTTGATAAAAGTTTTTTTTTCTAAGTCGAAAAGACATTTTTAACCAAAAAAGGTTATTATATTTATAATATTAATCCTGAAATTCAAGGGTGAAGTGTAAAGTCTAAAAATCAACACGCATTTCTGCTGCAACCACCTGTTGGTCCTACGCAGAAACGGAAATACGCCAAGCTGGACATGAATGCTGCTGGTTACATTGTTTGAAACTTAGAACTCGAGAAACAATTTCGAGGCATTACTATATCCTAAACATATTTTTCTTTCAGAGAAAATTTACAATTTTTAAATAATATGTTTTAATCGACGAATAACAAGACTTTTTAAATATTTTTAAATATTTATAAATATTTATAAAACATTTTTATCTATTTTTAGTTGCTTGGAATTATTTTGAATTTTGAGGAGTCAAACAACTTTCGGTTTAATCTAATTTTCAGGTTTTTGGGCGTTTATTAAAAATATATTTCTCAATTAAAATCTAAAAATTATGTTTATTGATTATTAGTTCCTGACAAGACTCCTCTTTCCAGAAATTAATCATATTTTATTGAAAAATTAAACTTCTCCTGAGAATATAAAGAGGGAGTTTTTTGCGAAAATCAGCATTTTTGGCCATTTTTACTTCTTAACTAAATCTGTATAGTTTTTATTAATTTTTTTTTAAATAACTGAATTAGAATTGAAAATTATGTGATTGGGAGATTTTAAGAATGAATAATAATTTGCAATAAAGTGTTAAAGATTTATTTATTTTATTTATTTTGTTTATTTTATTTACCATTATTATTATTCTAATATATAATTATAATATTATTTATATATATTATATATATTATATTATTTATTTATATTATAATATTATAATTATTAATTGTCAGTTTGAATATTTCCCATGATTTTTGAAACAATTTCAAATTAGTAAAGCAAATTTAATTATTATTTTATGCCTTCTCTGTTTTCTTTCCTTTTTTTATTATTATCCAAATGGAAGAATACATTTTTTTTCTTTTCTTTTTTTGGGGAGAAAGAAGAGGAGGAAAAGGTTTTTTTCAGATTGCACTGGGAAAATTTTGTGTTGGTTGTGCAAAGT
>JAWWLR010000148.1:18071307-18082822 GCA_035041075.1 Acraspis erinacei | reverse complement strand
AGAAATATGAAAAGGAGGAAAGAAAAATGAGAAGGAAACCAACCAAATCCCCTTCCTTCTCTCTATTTTTTTTATGTATATTTTTTTCATTTTAAATTTCTTTCGTCCTTTTTATTTCTACAATTATTAAATCACATAAAAACATTTTTTTTCTTTCTTCTTTCTTTCTTTCCTCTCTTTTATTTCTGTCTAAATTAAGAATTAATTCTTATTTTCTTTTCTTTTTTTAGAAGAGGAAAGGGAAGGCGTTTTTCAGATTGCAATGGAGACATTTTATGGTGATTTTCCAAATTTGGTCATTATATTCCTGATTATTTTCAGGAATTTTTCAATATAAAAATTAAAGGAAACTGAAAAAATGAACTGTTTAAAATTCAAATTTGTTTCATTTTATCAGTAAAATATTGAACGTTTGAGCGTGTAACATTGAGTATTCAATAATCTAATGTTTAGTTCTTAACTAATAAAAATGCAAGAAAATAAAATATTTAATTTTCAGCACTTGATATTTTAATTTTTGAGAAATGAGCAAAACTTAAAATTATAGGAAATTTAAAACTTAAATCTTGAAAAGTAAATCTTTACCTGCTTAAAATTTTCTTTCGCTTTGGAAATATTAACTTTCAACAATTGAAACTTCAATTCAATTAAAAATGTTTAGCTCAACTTATAAAAATTTATTTTTATCCATACTTGAATTTAAGGCAATGCAAACTTCAATTTTTAAATTGTCTACGTTGCAAATTCAACTGCTAAAAATTCATTGTTACCAAAATTTAATTTTTTGCAATCTTATTCAATTCAATTTCGAACTGTCGAAAAATAAAGAAAATTAAATTTTCAAACCTTGAAAGCTCAACTGTTGAAAAATTTAGAACATGAGATTCAACTGCTGAAGATTTAATTGTTGATAAATGAGCAAAACTTCAACTTGTAGAAAATTTAAAACCTAACTGTGCAAAAGTAAATCTTTACCAGTTTAAAATTTTCTTTCCTTTTGGAAAGATTAACTTTCAACAATTAAAATTCCAATCCAATTAAAAATGTTTAAGCCAACTCACAAAAATTTATTTTTATTCATACTTGAATTTTCGGCAATGCAAAATTCAATTTTCAATTTGTCTACATTGCAAATTCAACTGCTAAAAATTCATCGTTACCAAAATTTAATTTTCTGCAAACTTATTGAATTCAATTTTGAACTATCGAAAAATAAATTAAATTAAATTTTCCAACCTTGAAATCTCAACTGTTGAAAAATTTAGAACATGAGATTCAACTGCTGAAGATTGAAAAAATTTAACATTTAAAATTCAATGGATTAAAATTTAGTTTCCTATTTTATTTAATTTTTAACAACGGGAAATTCAAATTCCATTTTGTAACCTTTAAAAGTTATTTTAAAAAAATTCAAATTTCGAAATATCTATTTTCTACAATCTTCATTTGTTCAATTTTAAACTGTTGAAAATTAAAGAAAAATGAATTTCTGTAGGTTTGAATTTTAACTGTTGGAGGACAAAGAAAATTTAAAATTGAAACAAATTCATCTGTATAAAATTCAAGAAAATTACAAATGCACTTTCTGAACATTCAATGTTCTACATTTAAAATATTAATCTTTGGCTAATGATAATCCAAGGAAATTCTTAATTGAATTGTCTACTGTTGAAAAGTAAATTTTTATTAAATTTCCATTTTCTTTGATTTTAAATAGTTAAATTTTCAAAGCTTGGAGATGAAAGAAAACTCAACTACTGAAAATTAAAAAATAGAAAATTCAACTTTTTAAAATGCTACATTTAACAATTTAACTGTTGAAAGTTCAATTTTTTACAGTTAAACATCATTTTCAAGAGTTTAATTTAAAACGGAAATTGATGAAAATTAAAAAACAAACAGTTCAAAATTTACTTTTATTCAATTTTCTACTGTTGAGATTTTAAGTATTAAATACTGAACTGCTGAAAGTATAATTTTTAACAATTAAATTTTTAGATGTTAAAAGTTAAGAAACTTGAAGAAATTCCAACTAATGAAAATTAAATACAATTGAAAATATAATTGTTTAAAATTTAATCTATAACGATTTCATTCCCAAATAATGGAAATTTAAGCAACCTGAATTTTCAGCATTCGAGTTTTTAATTGTTCAGAGATAAAGAAAATTTAAAATTGAACAAAATTGTAAATTGAAGAAGATTTAAAATGGTAAGAATTTGAAATTTGACTTATATAAAAGTATCTTTTCATAAATTCGACATTCTTACTGATTTTAAATGGATCGATTTTCAACGAATGAAAATTTATGAAAATTATTAATCTGATAAAATGTTAAGAAAAATAAAGATAAAAGACTTGAGAAATGTGACTGTTTGAAAGCTATTCTTCTCGAGAATGGCCTGGCTGTAACTGAATTTCGATGATCGAAACCACAGAGCATTTATTAGGCAAAGAGCTAGTCTGAGGTGTTGGAATAGCTTTATCTTCAGTATAAGGATCATTTTCAGTATCTGCTGGAGGACGAAACTCAGAGGTGGGTCGAACTAAGGCAGAAGCGGCAACTCAGCTGCTACAAATCACAGACAATCTTGATTTACTTCTGTTTGCCCATTGGCTTAGTATCACTTGTGCAGTTAGTTGTAAGTGTAATATACCTAGCAGGACGATTCGAGACCCGCCTAAGCAACTGGCAAACCCTGGTTCACCATTAGGAAACGCGAGATTAGGTACCGCTGAGGTAGAATACCTACCGTATAGATGTTATCTGCCAGTACTATGCACTCTCGACTGCCAGCGGGTTAAGGAAATCCCGATTAAAGCTCTTCCGCTCTCAGAAGCGTGAGGGCTTGGTTTGACCCGCGAAAGAATCACGCGACTTATCTTCTTCTCCTGAATCCGCTCAATTGAGCTGACTTGCTTCGCTGCTTTATCGCCCTTCTTAGACCTAATGTGAGCTCAAGTTTCACTGATTGGTTGCCACGATACCCTAATTCTTACCCCTTCACTCTAAATTATTCACAATTGGTTTTGTCTTACATTAATGTGGGGCTCTCTGAGGCTGTATGAAGAATTGGCTGACTAAAACTGACTTATACTACTCGAAATTCATTCCGGCTGGCTTAAAATTGATACTACTACTTGCAATCCATTATGTTGGACTTACAAGTGATTTGTACTACATAAAATTCCTCGTGTTTGAATTAAAATCAGATATGCTACCTGATACTATGTGTGGCTGGCTTTAAATGGCTTATGCTACTTGACATCTCTTTGTTGAATTACAATTACATATACTACTTCACAATTTTTAGTACTGAATTGAAATAGCTTGAAATAGCTTGAAATACCTATAATAAATTGAAATAGCTTCATTATGTTCGATTTAAAATTTATACTACTACTTGAAAATCTTTCTGGCGGACTTGACAGTGATTTTCAGTACTTGACAGCCGTATTTTATAAGGTCTTGATATCAGTATAATCGGATTGACATTTTAATTTGTTGTCCATTATTCTGTAACAAGATTTCAATAAAACCAGGTTTTTTACAATATTAGAAATACTACTACCCACAAATTCATATTCAACCCTTTTTTAAAGTTTATAAGTTTTTCAAGGAATTTCTTGGATTTTTTTGCACTTTCTATATTTGGTTTTATTTTATGGGATAACAGGAGAGTTAATAATATTTTGATAAAGTTTCAAAAATTCGGAATTGTCTCAGGATATTTGAACAGATTACAATGAGAAATTGCAATGTAACTGTTGACAATTTTTATTTCCCACCGTAGAATTTTCAACCGTTGATAATGGAAGAAAAGTTTAAATTGGATTTCCATCAGTTAAATCTTTAATTTTCGTCCATTTTCAGTATTTGAATTTTCTTCAGTTTAAGAAGTAAAAAATAAAACTATTAAAAATAATAGGAAACTGAAAATTGAGTTCTCGAACCTTTTTATTTTGAATCTCCAATAATTTTCTTTAATTTTAAATTGTCTTCATTGTTAACAATTTAAAATTGACCTGCTGAAAATTAAAAAATAAATAAAACATGAACTGTTAAAATTCAAATTTCTTCCATTTTTAACCGTTAAATATTGAGCGTTTGAGAATGTATTCAGTAATCAACTGTTGCATTTTTACTAATAAATATGCAAGAAAATAATTTTTTTTTTTAATTTTCAGCACTTGACATTTTAATTGATGAGAAATGAAAAAAACTTAAAATTGTAGGAAATTTAAAACTCAAATATTGAAAAGTAAATCTTCACCAGCTTTAAATTTTCTTTGGTTTTAAACAGATAAATTTTCAACAACTCAATTGCCGAACATTTAATTTTAAACAATTCAATTTTTAATGGTTTGACCTGGTTGTCAACCGTTTAATCTAAAACTCATAATTCAGGAAAAATTAATATTTAACATTTCAAAACTTAATTAACAATTTTATTCAATTTTCAATCGTTGAAAATTTAAGTTTTAAAAATCAACTGCAGACAATTTCTTTTCCAACAATTAAATTTTTAATTGTGAAAACACTAGAAAATTTCGACCAATGAGAATTAAACACAATTGATACTACTACTACTACTACTACTACTACTACTACTACTCGAAATTCAGTTGGGCTGGCTTAAAATTGCTGATACTACTTGACATCTATCATGTTGGATTTAAAAGTGATTTGCACTACATAGCATTCCACATGGTTGAATCAAAATCATATATACTACCTGAAACTATATTTAACTGACTTTCAATAGCTTATACTACTTGACATCTCATCATTGAATTAAAATTACATATACTACTTGACAATTTTTAGGACAACATTTAAATACTACTACTACTTGACATCCTTTATGGCTGACTTAACAGTGATTTGCACTACTTCAAAGTAATAAATTAATTTATCTAATTTTATATTAGAGAACGTTAAATTTGAGTCATTTTACAATAACTGATTGTAATAATGTTATAAAGACTTTATTTCGGTATGATTAGATTAGTAATTTGATTTCTAGTCCATCACTCTGTAACAAGATATCAATAAAACAAAGTTTTTTAAAATTTTGGAATTACTATTACCCAAAAAATCATATTCAACGTTTTTTATGAAGTTTAGAAGGTTGTCAAGCAATTTCTTGGAATTTTTTTCTTCAATTTTTATATCTTATTTTATTTTATTGGACGACAGGAAAGTTAATAATATTTTGATGAAATTCCAAAAATTTGGAACTATCTCAGTTTACCTTAATAGATTGCAAATAAAATTGCAATAGATATCGATATATTTTAATATATTTTAAAAAATTGAAAAGATTTTAGTGTATTTTAAAAGATTACAAACGAGCTAAAAAAATCTTCAAAGGATTTACCTGATTTTGAAGGATTTATTGTAATTAAGAGATTTAGAAATTTTTCAAAGTTTTAAAGAGATTTTCAAGTATCTCAAAGTATTTTTAAAGATTTTAAAAAATCTACGGAATCTTAAAAAAATATCCTCAAAAACAAATTTTTTCAAAACCTTGCTTCTGGAACTAAAAATATCTTAACCTTTAAGTAAGAGGTTTTTTTCTTAGAAATTTTTAATAAAAAAATAAACTTAAGTGATTTGACCAAATACTTGAGAAAATTAAGTCATCTCGTTTTAAATTACATTTTATTAGTTATAATATTACTAAAAATGGTGAAAAATTCAGTTGTTGATGCATATTTTTTACTAGATGATAAAGCTTCTTATTATTTTTAATTGTCAACGAATAATAGTTTATTTGTTTCATTTTCCATAGTGTTTTTATTTTATTCCTTATAATTGCAGTAACTTCTATTTCTTTTTTGTTAATTTGGGTACCTCACTTATTAAGTAACTAAATTGTATTTAATAAGGCATAACTTAAAATATTTAGGAAAATTACTTAAATGTGGTATGGTGGGGGTAGGGGGTACAAAAAATTGGTACTTAATTTACGCATTGCCCTTCGCTCAAACTAGATTATAACTTTTAAATAACCGAAGAGTCGGCTTAATAATTTTTGAAATAATTGTTATTCATTATGGCTGACTTGAAATGCAACTTACTACTTAAAATGTCTTATAGTTAACTTAAAATGATTTACATGTTTCTAAAAACCTTGTGGCGGACCGAAAAATGATTTTTACTATTTGAAATCTCACCTGGCTGTCTTAAAATGACATTTTCTTCCTGAAACTACATGCTGATTTGAATTGATTCAAATTATTCAAAATCCCTTTAGGCTGATATAAAAGTCTTGATAATACTTAACATACAGTATTTTTATTTACAATCTCATACCCTACTTGACGTCCCACACGGTAACTTAAAATTGTGTATACTACTTGATACTAACATAAATGTTTTAAAATAAATTATACTACTTAATATATCAAATTTTTGCATTAAAATTACATATACTAAATGATTATGTTTAGGGATTACATCAAGCATCTTATACTACTTGAACCTAATCACGGCCGACTTAATGCATCTTTTACTCCTTCACATCAAGTATGGCTGACTTGTAACCGAGTTTACTACTGTCTACAAATTCTATCGCAAATTTTGAAAAAAGTAGTGGACAACCATTATGTAGGAGTGAAAAAATTCGAATGATTTTATAAGAATTGCGAGGGAAGGTTTGCTATTACTAGATGAATTTATACAGTAGTATAAGCTATTCAAAGTCACCTATAAGTGGTGTCAAGTAATACAATATGTATTTAGTCAGCCGTTACAGAGTGAGACAAAACTTGCTTTTTTTACTGATTATTCTACAGATCACAATCCTGATGTGATTTGGAAGTTCTTTTTTTTAAATTAAATTTAATGAAATATCGGCAAGAATTCTCAAGGTAAATGTTAACATTTTTCTACTTACAAAAAAGTGTGAGGAGAAAAGTGAAAAAAGGTCAAATCGATCAAAATGAAAGCATGTCTTCAAACAAGATGACTTGTCGACTATATTTGCTGTTATTCCAAATTTGAGAAATATCTAAAAAATTGTCTGCAATTTTCAACAGATTAAAATTAAACTTTTAAAAACTACATAAAAAATTTAAAATAGAGTTTTCAACTATTGAAAATTGAGAAAAATTAAAGAACGTTATTTAAATTAAAAAAATGTCATCTTATCAAAATTTATATTTTTATAAACAACAAAAATTGTCAATGATAATTTTGATCACTTGTTATCAATTATAATTATAATTACACTTGGTACAAACGAATTCATTAATCTTGTAAATATACGTACATTTTATTTATCATTAAGCTGTAATTAAATTATAACTGCAGATCTTTATTGTCAGTGTTAACTTTGTTCGTTTCATCTTTTTTATTATAAATTATTGATTTATAGATTACTGATAACCGATAACTCTTCAATATCAAATCGAAGCAATAGTTAAAATCGAGAGAAGTTTGTCTCTTGTGCACAAATCACAAATTTATTTTATTGTAGATGAAAATTATTCATAAAAATTAAGATTGTTATAAAATGTGTCACTTTGCTATATGTGTGCATATAGATTCATTTAGAATTAGTCTCAGTTTAAACAAGTTATTTTTTCCAAATTGAAAACAATTTTGTGGAAATCTTTTTTTTTTGCTTTTCGTATGTACAAAGTTTATTGTGCCTTATTTTTCAAACTAACGTCCTAATAGAGAAAACAACTGTAAACTAGAGAGTTATTTTTCAGGAAAATGTGGAATTTTCCTAAGGAGCGTTACGTGTTTCAAGTAGTATAAGATGTTACAAGTCAGTCATCTACCATAATGTTTCGTTCCTCTTCAATTTCTAGTAATTTGTCTAAATTACGAAAAAGTGAGTTGAATATTTTTTTTTTGTGTTAAAAAGTATACAGTTTAATAGACAATTGTAACTTCTAGATAAGCGTTGATTGATAGCTCGTTAAAAAAGCGAGTATCGGATAAAGTGGAATGATAAAACACGAATAATCCGTCTCTGGAGTGACACGGAAATTTTTCCCGCGAGCGCATCGGATTTTGCGACTAACCGATCTCTTTTCTCTCATTTTCCGGATTTCACAATCTAAAAGTTCGACGACGAGACGAGACGAGACGTGGCGCGCAGAAGCAACAGGTGGCCTATAAAGCTTGCACGTCCGTTTATCTAGGACGAACGAGTGCATTCCGATTGACTGATGGATTTAAAGGTGGATCTTATGCGTTCCTGCCACCACAGTTGACTCTGATTTAAAACTACCTTTCTATTTTGCACACTATACAATCTGTCGAGTATGTAAATTTACTCTAATTCTGTTTATATTTCTATAAGCTGCTTAAAATTATTATTTTCTATAGGATTCTTTATTACAATTAAATATTCATTTATTATTCCAATAATTCTATTATTTTTTATGGAATTTTGAATTTATTACTCACATTTGTTGGGTATCTTAAATGAATCTTCGAAAAATATTTCCAGTAGAAAAGACAGTTATAGCCAGGCACATAGAGAAAACGATTTGGGAATTTATCTTTACGAAAAAATTAAAACCGGCATCAGAATGACAGGATGACCGCAAACTTTATTTTCATATTTGAAAATGAATTTTAAACCTAGAGCATTAATTATCTACCAGAAAATACAAATTTACAACAAAATAGTTACATTTTTAACATAAGAGATGAATTTTCAACAAAATAGTTAAATACTCAAATAAAAAAGATTAATTTCGTACCAAAATTTTCCATTGCTAACCGAAACATTTCTATCGCCGAATAAATGTTTCAGATAATTATTTAGTTTTCTGGTTTATTTGTTTCTTCCTCTTTTATTTTTTTAAATAATATTTTCATGGAGATATATTTCATACAATATTTTATACATTTTTCAAAGCCCAATTAGAATGAAAGGATGGCCGAAAACTTAATTTTTATATTTTCGTGATTTTTCTCTTGCTTTTTGTTTAAATAATTTTTTTTCCTGACCATTATTACTCAAAGACCAAAATTCTATTCTCATAAGATTTAAAAAATAGCATCTTTTCTAAATAAAATGCGGTATTTTCAAATTTCAATTTATAAGTTTTTAATTTACTATTCTCAAGGATATTGCGACTCAATTTACTTTTTAAAGAAACTAAAAAAGCTACCAGAATTGACTAATTTCTTAACCTAAAAGTGACTGAAAGAATTCAGAAGGATTTGATTCGTGAGATTTAGAAAAAATAAAATTCAATTTAAATTAATTGGGAACAATCAAAAACAGTTCCATTGGTTTTAGTAAAGTTAAAAAGAAGTTTTAATTAAATAAGAATTTGATGAAGTTGGTAAAAGTTGAAGGTGAATTTTAAAACAATTTTAGAAAATAAAGAAAAGTTTTAAGAAATATAAAAATATTAATTGAATTGAGTTTTAAAAAATCAGACAATTCAGTCACCTCTTGTCAAAAAATTCATAGTGGATCTCAACTTTTTTTGACTAAAAATTGAATTAAGGTGAATTATAAATTTATATAAAGTTAAACAAAATGAATAGGAAATTACATAATCGCTTAGCAGGTTAAATTCTATATAAATTTAAATGAGTAGAAGAAAGTTTTGAAAGCTTTTCAAATATTTGAAATGCAACGCAATCACTCACTTTTTGTGAATACTTTTTTTTAAATCCATTAAAATTCTAACCGAATTCTTTATTAACGCACGCAAATTTTTCTCAAACCCTTGCAGTCATTAAAATTCTTTCGAAATACCCAGACACATTTTAGGGATATTAAAACTTATTAAGAATGAAAAAAACAATCTAAAATTTTTCAAGACCCTTTGGACTCACTTCAAATTATTGAAATCTTATCAATCAGATCACTAGGTAATTCAAGTCCTTAAACAAAATTTGAATTTCCTAGGACTTTTCTATAAAGGCCAGGTTTTCTCTAGCCCACGGTTATCATGGAAATTAAAGCATTTTTAATTTTTATCTCGTTAAAAATTCAAATTTATTACTTGTAAATAAAAATATGTCGAAAACTGAATAACTTCAACTTGAAAGGGCTTAGAATTCAAGAACTTTGCATGCTTTTCATTTAAAAATGATCCAAATTGAAGCACTTTAAGAATAATTTATGCCAAATAGAAAAGGTTGAAAAGTAAAAAATAAAGAAAGATAATTTTAAATGGAAATATATTTACAAATATTAGAGTGTAAAATTTATATTTTTCAAATGTGAATTGCAAATTCATTTAGTTTGAACTTAACGAATGCCGAAATTTTATTGCATTAAAATTCAAATTGTTTAATTATAAAATTTTAAATCTGAACTAAAATTCGAAAAATACTCAGAAGTGATTTCCAAGTGACTTCTATTCAATTAAAAATTATTTTTCTTTAGAAAGGGTCAATTATCCTTACAGGAGAGGTTAGCGGTTTAATTCAAAAATTGATCATTTTATTTTCAAAAAATTATAATTAACCAAATTTAAATTCAAATCTACTCTGCGAAATTTCAGATTTAAATACAGCATAATTTTACTCAAACGCAGTTAATTATTCAATATCAGATGTTAAACTTTTAATATTTTAATTGGACATTAAAAAATTGGCAACGTAAACCATTCAAAGTTTGATAGTTATAAACTGTAATATGTTAACAATTGTTTGATTTAAAAATGTATTAATAAAAAACTGGAATTTTATATTTTAGAATAAAAATATCTCAATATGGAATTATTAAGAATTAAAAGTGTTTCAAATACGAAACTTTTGCATGATTTTCAAAAATAAAATGCTCTAAATTCAGAAAGTTTGAAATATAAAAATTAGATATGATCATTTGAGATCAAAATGTATTTCAAAAATTGAAAATATTTAAATGTCAGATGCTCAAATAAACTGGATTGATTTTTTACACAAACCGAACAAATTGAAATATTTCAAACCAAATCAATTCAATTCTTTAAAAGGCTGATCCAAAAATTTTTTTAAATCTAGTCAATTTCAATAAAAATCAACATTTTCTACTAATCGTAGCCTAATTTACCAATAATTTATTTTATAATTATTAATCAACTCAAATTTAATGAGCTCCTCAATAATTATTCTATGCTAAAAAATGCTTAGTATTAAATCCAAATTTCCGGAATTATAATAATTATCTTCTTTTTCTTAGTACAACGCTTAATTCTTATTAGTCAAGAAGTTTCCATGCTTTCATTTTCAATGACTAATATTTCAAAACCAGAACTAGATTTTTTTTAAATGTTAATAAAAATTAAAAGTCTAAAAATTAATTATTCTTGATTCTAATTTATATATCGTTTTCTAAAAATTTGGACAATTAATTTGGACAATTAATTTAGACAATTAAAAAAAAAACTGTTTTTTCCTTAAGTTTCCCTTACAAACGAACTTCCCGGGTTTTTCATCATTTCCAGGTTTTTTCTGACCTGCCCCCACCCTGCTGGAATTCATTATTTATATCCGGTCTGTTATGTGACTGAATTTAGAGAGAACAAAATCCAAGTAGAAAAG
>JAWWLR010000148.1:17936580-17953759 GCA_035041075.1 Acraspis erinacei | reverse complement strand
TACCTCTCTTTCTTTTCATTCTCCTTGGCTATGATGTTTTTGTCAGCTGGTGCCGAAAATTCGATAACGAACATGGTAGTTTCAATAGGTTTCAGTAGGTTTCAATACCACCTTTTCGATTGCAATTGCACAAATATATTTATAAATTCATCGAAATTGGTGACACAAATAATGCTAAAGCAGAAAGAAGTTCGTTTCTAATTGAGTTACTTAAATAATTTTGTATTCGTTTCAAAACAGAAAAAGATCGATCTCCACTGGCATTTATCAATAATATTCTTAGATACATACGAAATGCAATTTCAAGATTTGTTTTTTTTCAGGTCTGAGTTTTTACTGATTGGGTGGTTTTCTTTTACAGAGGGATGGTTTTTTCAAATATTTGTGTCAGGCATTCAAGAGCTCAAAATAAACCCAAAATCTGGTGCATTTTATTTTTTGCAGATTTTATTCTTGACAAGAAGGTTGTTTTTTAAACTTGGGGGTAGATTTTGGAATTTTTTACTAAATTCGGGAGCCCAAACTAAGTCATAAATTCTAGTGTTCTTTGTTTTTCCGAATTTGAGTTTTCACGTAAGGGGTAGTTTTACTTTTAGTAAGGTTGAATTTTGAAACTTTTTAAATTTTCATAGAAAGTAGTCAAGTTCAAAAATCGGCAGTACAGCCCAAGAAAGCCCAAAAAAAAAATTCTGATACAAAGAAATTGAGGAATTTCGCTTGTGGACGTGATAGCTTGATGGACCTCCCCAATATGCAATTGAAGGTCCATTTGATCAATTGTATAATTGATATTTAAAAAAAGAGAGGAATTTTTATTTGAAACAATGCATTTTTGATCCAAAAAGACAAATTTTCAATTATAAAAAATGTTTCCAACATGAAAGAAAACGTGGTTACCTAAATCGGTGTAATTTAAACACATAAACAAATTTCTCTACAAAAATTGAATTTTCAACCAAAAAGTGCGAATTTCAAGCCAAAAAAATGAATTGTCAAGAAAATAGTTAATTCTAAATCAAGGACATAAACCTTTACTAAACAGTTCAATTTTTAAGCAAAAAAGGATGAGTTTTCATCAAAATTCTTCAATTTTGAACCAAAAACTTGAATTTTTGTCGGAGAAAAATGCAATTTTTAGCAAAAAGGATAAATTTTCGAACTAAAAAGACAAATTTTCATAAAAATGGTTGAATTTTCATCCAAAAAACATTTCACTTCACTTTTCAAAACCAAAATATGAATTTTAGTGAAAAAGTAAAAAAAGTTTCTACAATTCTTTAGAAAAAATGGAACAGCTATATTTTTGGTAAAAAAATAATTTTCAGCAAACAAAAAACGAATTCCCAAGAATTTCGGTTAAATAAATCTTTTAAGCAACTGAATTAAATATTAATTAAAATCATTTATGTTAAATAAAAACTTTTCAAATAAACAGTTAAATCTTTAATCTAGATGATGACTTTTCTACCAAAATAAGACATATTTTGAACACAATAGATGATTTTCAAATAAAAAATGATAAATTTTCAACAAAAAATAGGATAAAATTTCATTCTAAGTTGGAAACATATGTTTTCCACCAAACAAAATAAATTGTTAACGAAATAGATTAATTTTGAACCCAACAGATGAATTTTTAACCGAAACGATTGAATTTTTATAAAAGAAATTGACGAAAAATGGAATGGTTGAATTGTTAATTATTCAAAACTTTTTAAAAAGAAATATGATTTTCAACCGAAGAAATAAAATTTCAAACACAAAGATTAATATTCTATCCAAATAGGATAATTTGGAAAAAAATTTTAACCAAAAAGGTTATTTTCTCCTAAAAAAGAAAAAATTTTCAAAAAATAGACAATTTTTAACTGAGAAAAAATCAATTTTCAACAAAAAATAGAATAGGGTAATTTTCAATTTTGGGGGGAAAAAGTTTTCCAGAAAATAAAATAAATTTTCCACGAAATAGTTAAATTTTCAACCAACTCATGAATTTTATACCAAAAAGATTTTTAGTGAAAAAAATTACTTTTCATTGAAAAACTTATTTTCAACCAAAACAATAAATTTTCAACCAAATATTTAAATATTTTTTGAAATTTTAAACCTCAAATAGTTCACATTTCAACTAAAAAAGTGAATTAGTGGCCACAAAAGACGAAGTTTAAAAAAATATAGAAATTTTCAAACAAATAAGTTAAAATATTTAAAAAATAAAAAAGTCACATTTGTTTGCGGGAAAAAATGTTTTCATTGAATTTACGAAAAGGAGCCCTCAGGTGCAAATCCTGAATGTATAAAACAATTAGAACAATAAAAGTTATATCTGAATGAGACTTCTTACATTTTTAGTATATGTCAATTTACTATGAAGTATCATGGGGATATTTTTTTATTCGAAAAAATTATTTAAATAATTAAATCAAAGTTTTGAGTGGACAGTTGAAATCTATTAAAACCTGCCTGTCAACGCTTGCCACTGCGTGCATCAGTGACCAATGCGGCACAGGGGGTGGAGTTTCGTAACGTCGCATGCTCGTGATTTTTTCAAATTCTTGATCGATTTTATGAGTCGACCTAAAATCTTATTTTTGAATTTGAATTTGGACTAGGTGTTCATTATTTCTCTCTTTAAATTGACTGAATCCGATTGGCAAGTCGAAGTTCATATTTAATTATAAGGTTTTGATTTCAGTACCTTAAAAGCACGGAATGTTGCTGGAGCTCCCATAAACATTTAATACAGAACTTTCCGTTATTGAGATTTTTAATAAAAAACATCTCCTAAACAAGAAAAGAAGTAGAATTGTAGAATTCGTGCGAATCCTAACGAGTTGGTATCATTCAGAACCTAGACTCCATTAGAACCCTTTTCTGGGTTCCTTTTTATTTCGTTGATATTCGATAGATTTCTATTTAAATTTTCAATCGTGCGTGTGCCGAAAAGAAGGTTCCTATTTGAAATTAAAAAATACTATCAACAATTATACAGATAAATATTACCAAACCTTTCTTATTTTTTTTAACCCAAATTAAATTGAATGACAGAAATAGCTAACTTTAGAAAAAAGTGATATTAATTTAATATTGCAAGTGTACAATTATAACATTTCAAATAGTACCGCGCTTTTATGGTACATGCGCAGCTAACAACATCGGATTTTCAACATAACCTCAAAAATGGTCGTATTTCATGTGAACTATCTTCTTTTCAAAAGTTACTAAAGTCCATAATTTTAGTTCCTTGATTACAATTTTCCCATTGCAATATCATCTAATCCGTATTATGAAATAAAATGGGCACCAATAACTTGTAAAATGTTCGAATTGAGCCAAGACAGAAGTTGAAAAAAGTTTTCTATTGGAACCGTTTAAACCCACACCAAAAATTGGTTCTGATAGAAACCCTAGTTTTTTCTGTGGACGTAAGAATGACACACTCACTGTTTAAATATCTCATGTTTTTCTAATGATTTCTAATCATTCGAAACTATTTAAAGAAAATTTATAAGTGGTTTAAATTTTAAGTGTCAATAGGACTATCTCATCAGCTATTTAGCTGGAAATAATAAGAAATACAAGAAAGTCACTTATGATTATAATTGTTCTAAACCATTCTTGGCAACAATTTGGAATTCGTGATTTGTTCTAATTTTCCTTTATCATCTGAATTCATGTACAATTTCGGAAAAATAATATAGTTTTTATTATATCTGTTAAAAGAAAACAAGTGTTGATTTTGTAAAGAAATGAAATGAGTGAATATAAAAATTTGGCCCTGAACATAATTTATCATTTACCAGAATATCTCAGGTATCGGTATCTTATGTGATTCAGTGGAATAACAATTTAAGAGAAAACGCTTATTTAAACAAGTCGCTTCAAAACTTTCCTGTAACAATTTTTTTGTTCATTTTTTTATAAAAATATTGATAGCAAATCTTTCTTTAAAAAGCTTTGAAACAGTTATAGTAAACAAATTGTTTTTCAGGTCAAAGTGCTAAAGCTTTGAATTAATTTATTTACGTTGCTCACAAGATTAACATTGGTTGTAATTTAAGAAGTATGATTCAACCTATTTTATTTTTAAGAATATCTGGATCAATTCAGATGATGAAGGAAAATCTCTAATTTTATTTTACAAGTTACCAAATTTTCTTAATGTTTCGTAAAAATTATTACTGACGATCGCTTTTACAATAATTTAAAGCATTTCTACATGAGGACAATTTTTTAAAAGAAAAATTTCAATATTTTTTAAATATTTGACAATTTCGTGATATTTGTTTGATATATTGTTTGATATTCGTTTACTGTTAATTTCACATAGACATGTTGACTACAAATCTCTCTCAAAAATATAAATCAGTTTTATTGCAAAAAAAATTACACAAATATGGAAGCAATCAGTTTTTACAATCAGTTTCACAAATGCTTTAAATTTTTTTGAGACCTGGTATTTTACCAATTATTTAAAAATGACACTGCTGGCGATTTCACACCATTTTTTTACCGGAAATTTTTTACATGAAACATTTTTTATCACCACATTGTTGAATTGAAAGTTTTTAAAAATTTAATTGTGAAATATTTTGTTATTTCCGACATTTTATTAATTTCATTCCCAAAATCACTTCAAAAATTTTACATTTATGCTTTCGTTTGTCGAGCGAAAACAATGATTCTTTAAACCGTATCATCCTTTGAATTGAATTAAAACAACGCTTCAATTTCCATATAATTATTTTGGAAAACCGGGAAAAACAGTAGCAATATAGAGATTGTATACTCGGTTATAGTCAATCATCACTGATTTTTAATTTATCGTTATTTAATAAAAGAACTACAAATTAAATAATGAAATAAAAAAGCAGTACTGACGAGAAGTGACATTCAAGTTTCTTTTGTGTGGCGAACAGCTGAAAACCCTGCATGCTGCGCAGGTCCGAGATTTGCCCGATCGCGCAGTCATTGCGATGACTCCGCTCAAATTCTCTACAAATTCTAAAATGAATCCCAATGATTTTAGGAAATATACTTTGGGCTTTTTAAACTTTATTATATGCTTCTAAATCCTTGATGCATCGAAGTTTTAAGTACTTGGTGCCCTACAGATTTTTACTACAAAGTAAAAAAAAATGGTTAGAAATCATACCGTAATCAATATTATTTTGATACGCAAAAAAACGATACCAAATTCAAGAGCATTTTTATGGTTTCTGATAGTGCAGTGTACCTGAAAAGTTAAAAAAAAAATGTGGTATTAGAAAACATAACCTGTTAAGTGTGCGGTTAGATGCACCTTTGAGGTTTTGTAGGTATGACACCGTCGCCAAAAATTGGACGCCATTTTGATCAGTCTGACAAAGAAAACAAAAAATAACATCAAATTGATCGAAAAACACTCGAATGTGAAATGAACGTTGGAGCAAAATGGTCTGCAACCAAATTTATCCTTTCTTTTACTGCGCAATTTGGAAAAATTCCGATTCCCAGGTATTTTGGCACAATTCTAGGAAATGGTTGTTAGCCATTAAAGTGGATTACATTCGCGAGAAGGATCAAAGAATAAATAATTCAATTACAAAAGATGTTTATGTACACATTGATATTAGCATTAAGCCTTAAACCTTTACGTGTGTACTTTAACGCGTATACATTATTTGTTCCCAGTTTAATTTGTAGGTTTTCCTTATAAGAAAAAGTTGTAGGTTGACAGTGTATAACGTACAGAGTTCATCATGTGTAGATCCGATATATGAGATATGGTCCGGACTCCGTTGCATAATTATCAACCTCATTATAAATGTTGTAAATGCTAGAATTATTTTAAAAATTATTCTTGCGCGGGAACAAAAAAACTTCCAGATTTTAAAGGCATTAATATTTTTTGGTTTTACATTTTTTTTAATAAAACATTGGGGTGGATAAATGCGGGTTATATATTTACTATTCTGAATATTTTTGAGATTGGATAACGAGTGCCTAAAGGAGTTTCCTTAACTTCTTCTGGGCTCATGAGTTGAACATTGCCGCTAGCCATGTTTATTTTTGCACGCAGTTTAGAGTCATAATTTGCTATTGTATATATTCCACGAAGTATTTTCTTATTGTTATTAATCTCGAATATGGCAAAGATATCACCACTGGACGTTGATAATACACTTTTTTCTTCGGTTGGCATGGGCAGAAGGGTCATGTGGTCTCCTCTCACATAAATCGGTTTATCGCGACGAAAAGTGTATCGACGCATTTCGAAATACCGATTCGGATTCGTCTTGGGAATAAAGCGTAAATGTCTAATTTCTTCAAGTGAGAATCCATGTATGCGTAAAGTAGAATTCCTGGCAGGAGGAGATCTGCTCCTGACACGAAGAAAGCTTTGAGAATCGGTAGGAGGAGATCTGGACCTCCCACGAAGAGAGCTTTGCGGCGCGGCAGGAGGAAGAGATTTTGCAGGAGAGTGTGAAGATGAAGAAGGTTCCGAACGAGAAAAATATGGAATAGGTTCGCCATTAGGTAAGCAGTCAAACTGTGAACTGAACTCTGCAACAAGAAACATATTATTAAACTCTAATCACAATGATGTGAGACTTAAATAGGGAATCAGAGAGCACGGCATTTAGCCAATGCAAATCCAAGGGGAAATAGAATGAACTAAATTGTACTGAGCAGCTCCCATTTGTGTTATTTCAAGTATAATTCATATTGAAGAAAAATTATTATTTAAACAATATTATTAAATTTGAGTCCAAGTTTCGTTGTACACAACACATTTCGAGGTTAGCATTCATGCTTTTTTTTTTTAAATATGTAACGCGAAACTTGCATCACCAAAAAAAGATAACAAATTAATTTACATCACCAGGACAAACATAATTTTTTAAATACTCTCCTTTAAAATAAAATATAATAAAAATCCTCAACTATCCTGGCGTGCTATAACATTCTATGATACGCCGAGTTGACAAGTCCCCTGGCGCTTGTAAATCCGTAACCATTTTTGCATATTTTCTAAATGCGTGCGCCGCCTATTGGGAATAGAAAACGCTAAATATGGTCTCATTTTTCGCCAGAAAAGTGATCGCACTGTGCCTCTACTGTTGTATTTTTTGTATGACCGAAAGTGTGCAGCGCTATAGTGGTAGTAATTGAAATTTCTCACATGAAGCTATGCAACCAGAGGCATATTGGAAATCCCCGAAAGTTAAAATAATAAGAAAACGAGGGCTTTGTTGTGGTAGCCAGACAAAATGAGTCTTTTCGACTGCTTTCGGATTGAACTTAAACTCTCATTGAAGCGGCTTTCGTGAGACTGCATATATAATTTTGCATCTTGCAGTAGAAAACTCGTGTTAGGGTATCAGGTCCAACATTATATATACTAACTACAAAATGGAGGCGCATGCGCAGTCCCAAGCCAGTAATACAGAATGGTGGAATCTCGCGATATGTGAAGTGACAGCTCAATCTCTTAAAATGTAATAATGGATAAGTTTCGCCTGCTTCTACAAAAAATTAGCGATTTACTAAAGAAACAAATGACATAATTAAACACGTGGTTCACTTGTCACTCGTGGTTTATTATAGCTAAAATCACAAGTTTATATAATGACAGCAGATGCTAGTTTTTTCAATTAATATGTTAATAACAATTAGACAAAATAACGAAGTTTGATCCATAAGTAAAAATTCTCTGATGTCGAAAGCAAATTTCCTAATTCTATTTATTTTTTGTGAAATTTCAATAAATAACATAGCCCGACTTGAAAATTGTACAACAGATGAGAATCGTCAGTTCCGATCAATTTTGGGTCGCTGAATCCAACTACCGGCTCATAAGATATATATTACATCAGGATTTTTAAATATTCTAACCAAAAAGTGTAAAAACCGTGTTGTGGACTTGGGGTTTGTGGGTTTGGAGTTTGTGTCCTTGGAGTTTGGGGTTTGTGGGTTTGGGATTTATGTGTTTAGGGTTTGTGGCTTCAGAGCTTGTGGGTTTGTGGTTTTTGAGTTCTGAGCTTGACTGTAGGTTTTGGCTCAAAAACATACACAGAAATAGTATAGTCCGAAATATAGCACAGACACCTGTGTATTTTCGGGCCTCTAAAATTCTTAATATATGAGATTTTCAAAATTTTATAACTTGGCGAAGAAAAAAAATATATTTTAGCAAACTCAACGGCATTTGAAAGGGAAAGAGTAATACTTTAAAATCTTATCTACAGTTTTTGAGGAAGAAAAGAAGAAGCGACAGTACATAACATACAGTGCATACATTCCAAGTTTTTGGTTGAGTTCCACTGTTTTTTTTTATTTTAAATAAAAATATTTTTGGTTCAAATATGAACTATTACCTATTTGCTGCAATTTGATCTTTCCAATTTACAATTTTTCTTTTTTAGAGAAGACGTATGTATTTTATAATAATTTGTATTTTTTGTTACAAAATCAATCTTTTTCGTTAAAAATTCATCTTTTTGTTAGAAAATTAAATAGTTCTTTGTAAATTAAACCATTTTGTTAGAAAGCTATATTTTTGGTCGAAAAATTGTCCTGTATGAGTTATAAATTCAAATATATTGATAGAAAAATCAGGTACATGTTGCAAATTATTTCGTCCACTGGAAGTTCCAATTTTCGGTTTAAAAATTGAACATTTAAACTTCTTGAAATTTAACTTTTTTGTCATTTTTCATGATTATGGATGCAGATTTAATGCTTTATTTTAAAATTGAGATTTTTGGTTCAAAGTTTATGTATTTAACTCAAAAATTAACGTATTTCATTTTTAGTGCATAATTGAACTTTTCTGCTGAAAATTAGTTTTTTTATATTAACTGTTTTTGGCTAAAAATTAAAATCTTTTTAGATCGAAATATCAACTATAACATTTTTCGTTGAGACTTCGTATTTTCTATTTTAAGACTCGTAATTTTAGTAAAAAATTTATTTCTCTGGTTCAAGGTTCGTTTCTTTTGAATCAAAAATTAATTTTTGCAACATATATGTGTTGAAATAAAAGCTAGAATATGGTTTTATTTCGTAGCCACTCCTTTTCAAAGCCTCAAAACTTGTCACGTTTCGATCAAATCCTGAAGCATACGTTTACTTTTTCAAAAATATAAAATTCCCCCTGTGTTATTTAAATGGGATTTTGAAGTGTTCGGTGCCACGTATTAATATTCAAATGTTAAACAAAAAATTTAAGAATTTTCTTTTTGTGGAAATGATCAATATTGGAGGGGGTGGTTTGCCCTATAGCTCGAAAAGCATTTTTCGGACCATGCATCGTCAAAATATACAAGACACAGAAACAACATTGAAAGTAAAAATATTAAATTTTGGAAAAACAACATAAACGATGAAAACAAAAATAATACTACAAAAGTTTTCCGAATTTGTTATTAATTATTATTTATATTATACGTGGCTTTTTTTCATGAAAAACAACATTGTACATTTTTTAATTTAATTTGTGGACAAAGGACAGCAAATTTGAAAAAAAAATCGAAACACGTTACTCATCCAAAAAAGAGTTCCAAATTTTCCATGAATAATTGTTGAATATGACGCGTAGTTATTGTTTTAATCATATAAAAAAACATTAAGAATACATTTTTTTTAATTGAAGATTTTCTCTTTTTTAACTGAAAAATGTTTCCTGGTTGAAAATTTAAGAATTTGTTAAAAATGAACTTTTTTCTTGAAAAAAAGTATTACTTTGGTTGAATTGTACCATTTTGGATGAAAAATTGAAATCTTTCTTGCTGGAAGTAGCAACTATTATATTTTCCGTTTCGCATTCATATCTTATGTGCATTCATATCATATATTGTTTACTTGAAAATTCAACTATTGCATTAGAAATTAATATTTTTGGCTCGAAATTCATTAATATGTGGACATGAACATATGGTACAAATTCCGAATCGATATTAACACTTTTCGAACTCTATTTTCTATATAACACACATTCTAAATTCCCCCGGAATAAATTCATATTTTTTATGCATTTCGGAAAAACTCAAATAAAATGTAAAATAAAATAAAAATTTGTATTGAATATAGTTAATTCGTGCAAATTCTGATTTATGCTAGCTCAGAAAAATAACCTAAAATTATAGACATATTATTATATTCACCAATAGAATTGAGAATAGCAGCCAAGAAGAAGAGGAGCATATAAGCAATCTTCATTTTTTCAAATTCTTGCAAAAATAATTAATAAAAAAAAGAACGTGATTAACAATATTACTGCTGAATATTTGAGTGCTTTATCACAGAATGTAACACAAATGTGGTATAATCCTTATCTCATAGATTGTAGGCGTCAAGCTTGTCTTTCTCAGATATTTACATTTCATTAGAGCTCTTTTCAAAGAAAGAAATGTCCACATTAGCTTCGTCGAAACGAATTTACAAAATTAAAATCATTTTTGGTTTAAATATTAAATAATACATTTTTTGCCTGCTAAAAATTTTTTGTCGCAATTTAAACCAATTTTAAATTCAAATAATTTTTAAGTGAAATATTGAATATTACATTTCTCGTTTAAATTTGATCTTATTTTTGAAAAAGGAAAAAACATATTCATTATTTTCCATAGTCAAAAATATCACTATTTGGTCGTGAGCTAACTTTTTCGTTAAATATTAATCTACCTCGTGAAATATTAAACTATTTAGTTAAACAATCTTCTTTGTTTTAGATTTTCTTGTTTTTTGAAATATCAAATTCTTATATGCAAATTATTCTGTTTCAATTGAGGATTAAACTATCTTATTAAACTTGCGTATGTTTCGGTTGAAATAAATGACTTTTTATTTAAAATTAATTAATTTCTAGAAAATTCTCGTATTTCGTTGAAAATTTATCTTATTTGTTTATAGTTTAACTACTTTCTAGGAAGTTTAACTATTCTGTTAAGAATTATACTATTTGGTTGAAAATTTAACTATTTTTTTTTAATTCAACTATTTTGTTAAAGGCATCTTATTTGGTTAAAACGTCATATGACAGACAGATACAAATAGATTCTGAAAATTAACTTTTTTGTTTAGTCTTATCAGCTGGGAAATTCAACTACACTCGAACTCCAAAGATACGAGCTCTCAAGATACTAGCGCTCCAAAGATATTATCGTTGCGACTGTCCGAAGAATTTTTAAATTTTGAAAAAAGACAGACACCTTCGCAAAAACCTGTTTTTTTGGATTATGAGGGTCTCAAAACGTGGAAACTTGATCAATAATAACAAAAGAAAAATTTGTCTAATGAAATTTGAAGCTAATAAAATCTGTATAAATCTAAATGAGTAAGAAGTTAATAGTTCATTTTTATTAACGCCAAACTATTTTATTCATTATTTCATGTGAAAAAAAATGAGAATTTCTTTAGCCTTTAAAGACTACTGTTTTTTGAGAAATACTTGGATATTCCAAGATACGAATGATTGGTAAACAAATTTATCAAAAATGAAGTTTTTTGTACGGAACTGACCAAAGGTTACTCGGCAATGACACCTAATTATCATATTTGGTACTCCAATAACAAACTACGATTGTTGAAAGAAAGTTAATTGAAAAATTCAGTACTAAGCTGTTTTTTGTCAATACTGCTGTAAACTCCAAATACCAAGTCAAAACATTTATCAGTGTTTGAGATATTGCAATTTAATACAAAAAATTCTAATGCCTCATAGCACGGAACGTTGCTGGAGCGCCCCTGCAACGTTTCAAAGATGACTTTCCGTTATTGCTTTTTAACAACAAATATGTCGTAAACAAGGCAAGAAGTAGAATAGTTTTAAGAAATAAGGATAACACAGCACTTCATCTGCGTTATGTGCCCCAAGGTGATGGATCTATGTTGCACCTCATCGACTGAATGTCCATTCATTGAAAATCTAATCCCTAAAATCAGATTTTGCCGAAAATTATGAGTATTCGACACCTTTAGGATGGGTTTGAAATTGTCAGAACTCTGGGAACTATACCCTGGCCTTTTTCAACTTTATTATATGTTTCTAAATCCGTGAATAATATTAGTTATAAGTACGTAGTGCCATAAAGCTTTTTTTTACCATTTAGAAAATTTCCGACTCTCGAGGTATTTCAGCACAGTGCTAGTAAATGGTTGTTAGCCATTATAGTGGGCTACATTAGGGAGAAGAATCAAAGAAAAAATCATTTAATTCTAAAAGATTTTCTAAAAATGTAGATGACAGCGTGTTGATTTAACCATTTTGAGTTTAATGTGCATAGTATTTTCGTACAGAATTTAGCGTGTATGCCCAGTATAATTTGTAGGCTTTATCAGAAAAATTTATATGTTGACAGTATATAGCGTGTAGAGTTAAATGTTTAGATTTGAATCTGAACAGTGTAATGTGTAGGCTTCAATGTTCAACCTTTAACATTTTCGAGGTTAGCGTGTTGATTTGAATGTGCAGAGTTTTTGCGTGTACACTTAATGTTTAAAAAATTATTTGTTTGCGTGAAGAACAAAGTTCCCAAATTTTAAAGGCATTACTATATTTCGGTGTTACATTTTTTAACTACATTATAGGGTGGATAAATGTGGTTTATATATGTACTGTTCTAAATATCTTTGAGAGTGGATGACGAGTGCCTAAAGGAGTTTCCTTAACTTCTTCTGTGCTCATGAACTCAACATTTCCGCTATCCATATTTATTTTTGCGCGTACTGTAGCGCCATATCTTGTTGTTGTATATAATCCACGAAGTATTCTAATAAATTTATTAACCTCGAATATGGCAAAGATATCACCATTGGACGTTGACAATACACTTTGTTCTTCAATTGGCATGGGCAGAAGAATCATCTGATCTCCTCTCAAATACATTTGTATATCGCGACGAAAAGTATATCTACGAATTTCGAACAACCGGTTCGGATTCGCCGTGGGAATTAAACGTACAGAACGAAGTTCTTCCTGTGTATATCCAAGTATGCGTAAAGTAGAATTCCTGACAGGAGGAGATCTGCTCCTGACACGAAGAAAGCTTTGAGAATCAGTAGGAGGAGATCTGGACCTCCCACGAAGAGAGCTTTGCGGCGCGGCAGGAGGAAGAGATTTTGCAGGAGAGTGTGAAGATGAAGAAGGTTCCGAACGAGAAAAATATGGAATAGGTTCGCCATTAGGTAAGCAGTCGAACTGTGCACTCAACTCTGCAAACAAGAAACATATCATTAAATTTCCCTGGTGTATTCCTTGTGTGACCGGAAGTGTACGGCACCAAAGTGACAGGAATTGTCATTTCTAAGATAAAGCGATACTTCCAGCGGCATATAGTAAATAGTTCAAGGGTAAAATAATAATAAAATCAGGGGTTTTCAGAATGTGCAAAAGAGTTTCACGAGAATGTACAAAAAATCAGAGATTTAGAGAAGACAAAGTTGAAAAAATTAAACACGTGGTTCACTTTTCACTCGTGGCCCACTTGCCACTTGTTCAAATCTTCTATTTTCTAGTTAGTACATTATTTTATTAATATATGCGTAACATTTTTCTTTTATCGAAGATAGTTTTTTCCTGATTCTCTTTTAACTCCGTTTTAGCATTTGAGAAGCTCAAACGACAGGAGCCCGTAATTAGAATTATTTTCCATTCATATTCTTAGTCTAAAAGTCAACTATTCCAGTTAAAGATTTATAATTATATTTTAGTGAAAATTGATTCGTTGTTCTTTAAAATTCAACTATTTCAGTACTATGATTACTATAAGTACTATGAGTAACATTTTTTTTTATTCAAGGCAGATTTCCTAATTCTACTTATTTTCTAGAAAATATCAATCAGTAGTAGAGTAATCGAAAAAAATATGAAGATTTATAGTTGTTTGCCATTTTTCCACTTGAAGAAAAAATAACTACAATTTTATAAAAGCTTTATTTCATGAGAAGAGTTCCATTAAAAATCGGTGAAAAATAGAACCTCTGTATATATTTGGTTTCAAATGAATTTTTTTAACTCGAAGATTGATCTATTTAATTCTTTATCGATTATTAATATTATTATTATTACACCATTAAGCCATTTTCCTTTCAGAGTAGACGTGACTCACTCGGTGGGGAAGGGCGTAATCACCCCAAGTGAAGATGCTAAAAAATTCGTCATGTGAGGTTCCCCACTTGTGTCAATAGTAGCCAATGCCTTGTGTTTCAGGTGTAATTCACTCTACTAACACTCTTTTTATTAACTATTTTCTGCCATACTTTTCTGTCCTGGCATACTTCTTTAGCTTCTTTCACGTCCGTGCATTTTTTTCATGCAAGTCCGCATGTTTCTGTGGCTTCTTATGTCTCTTCCTCTTAGGGTCTCATTCACACATTCTAATTATGCTTTCCGTGGTCTGCCTCTGGGCACGCTGCCATTTACTGTACCTTGATACATTTGTTTCGTTACTCGTTCATACTTCATTCTCTAAACATTCCCGAACCATCTGAACCGATTTCTTTCCCATGTGTCAACTAGTCCACCTTGCGGACTACATTCTTTATAAAGGATTGCGTTACTCACTTTGTCCATCAGAGTTTTTCCATATATTATGCGTAAGAATGTCAATTCAATCGCGTTAACTTTACTCGGACCTTTTTCTTGATAGGTCCATGTCTCCCTGCCGTCTAGTACAGTCGGTAGAAACATAGAATTACTCATTGCCATTTTAGCCTTCTTTGATATATTTTTACTTCTGATAAGGGGGTCTCCTCTACCAATAACATTCTTACCTTCGCTTAGGCGTCTATCTAACTCCTCATCTATCTTCCCGTCCCTAGTAAATAAGCTACCCAGGTATATGAATTTATCAACTGGTTCAAATCTCTCATCATTTTATACAATATTCCATATTGTTTGTTCACCTTTTCCGTCGAACACCGTAGATTTGGTTTTATTTGCTTTAATTTTGAGGCCCATGCTCTTCATGCTCGCATACAGTTTGTTCAACATCCTTTGCATGTCTTCGATCGAGTCTGCAATAACAACCTTATCACACAATTTCCCATTCACCCTTACACTCGCTTTGCCACCCGTATATATTGTTTTTATAGCTTGTAGGAGCCATCCATTGTCTCCGTACTCTTTCAGGGGTTCCAAAGTTTACTTCTATCTACTTTGTTCAAAGCTTTTTCTAGGCCGACAAATACGCAGAAAACTTTTTTCCTACTCTCAAACTTGTTTCTGTGAATTGTCTTAAGTCAGGAGCAACTGAATATTTTATTTTGTTTTTCGCAATCATAGAAGATAGAGCTGCACGCAGTGGGCACGGCGAGTAATGGGGGAAGTGGTGGGAGAAGGAAAACAGAGTACGTGTCAAGCTGACGCTCCGCACGCGTTCAAAAACTCTTTTTCTCTCATTTATATCTTATAAAATAATGTAGGTAAAAAATATCTGAACGGACCCCTAGAAAGATCACGTTAAAGCCCGTATAGAATATATTATAATCCGAAAATGGATTTTTTTCCTAGTAGGTCCCTTTTCTCGGATCGCGTTTATAGCTTAAAAAAATTTGCTTAAAATTATAGATAGATGATATTATATTTACCAGTATAATTGAGTATAACTGCTAAGATCAAGACAAGCTTATAGACATCCTTCATCATTTTTAATTCGAACAGGGACTAATTAATCTAGTTATCAAGAACTCGATTAACAATATTACCGCTGAGTATTTTAGAGATTTATTACAGTATACCCAAAGCATGTGTAGTATAATCATTATCTCATAGGTTACAGACGAAAAATTTGTCCTCAAATGTTTACATTTCATTAAAGCCAGTTTCATAAAAAAATGTAAATACTAAATTCATTACCTCTGATATCACAATCTATATAATAATTTTTGTACCCGAAAAACACGAATTAAAAAGCATGAATTTTCAATGAAGCACATAAAATTTCAACCAGAATACAATAAATAAATCAATTGAAATAGATAAAGTACAAATTGTATTTATCATAAATGCCTTAATATTTTTTTCCAATTTTGCATTTAATTTTATTCTCAACGACTCTGAAAAACAGATAGTTTCAATAAATTTCTATTATCACAATTATTGATATACATGTTGTATTGAAACATACGTATTTTTATTAACTGGTTTTCTTAATCAGAAAAAGGCGATCCTATAAGAAAAAATACAATTGCTTTATTAAACATTTTATTTCAAATTTTATCGTTTTCCCATCAACTTAATTTTGTTCTTTTCCCAAAAAGTTTATTTTCATATTTTAATATATTTTTATAAAAAGAGTTTTGCAAGAAATTCATAGATCTTTTATGATAAAAAGAGATATTTTGGGTTCCAATCATGTACAAGAACTACGAATTTTGCCGACATTCCGTGAACATTGCAGCTCAAGGGCTGACCTGAAACTGAGGAATCAGGTTATGTTGTTCTTATGTATACTCTCTGCGATGCCTGTGATTGGCCACCGCGCCCCACCGTGGGAACTGGTAAAACCTGATTGGCCAATCAAGTCTTTTTTTTTAATTCGGGCGGACGGAAAGTCAAATCGAATTGGTGTTGCATCCATTGTCCTTATTGATGTTATTAGAGTGTTTTAAGGTTTCGATTGCTTCTCTATGTTTTCTTGGAAAAATATTGTGAATTTTTTGCGATGACAGTATTTTTGTCAAACAAAATGTTATGTGCTGTTTCGATATGATGGTCGGCTATTGCTGATTGCGTGAAATGTTTTAGCCTGACTTTACTCTCATGTTCCTTTATACGTTGGCTCACCGCTCTCGCGGTTTCTCCAATATAAACTTTCCCACAAGAACATCGATTTTATTGAAATTCCTGAATCACTGAGGGCTGCCTTTTTGTCTTTAGGATTATTTAGTAGTTGTCCTATTTTTCCAGGTGTTTTAAATATGGTTAGGATGTTGTGTTTGTAGACAATTCTTCCTATTTGTTCAGTGACACCTTGGATGATGGGTAGGATGGTCGTCGTTTTTCTCTCTCTTTCTTTATTGCATTGTGCTGATTTTTGTTGTGTATTTTTTTATTGCTTTATCAGTTTGCTTGTTTGTGTAATCGTTCTGTATTAGGATTTGTTTAACGTTATGTAATTCCTTGAGTAAGTTAACTTTATCTGTTATGGAGGCCGCTCTGTATACATGGGAGTCGATGACCGACTGCTTTCGA
>JAWWLR010000148.1:17860488-17877135 GCA_035041075.1 Acraspis erinacei | reverse complement strand
CTGCGGTGGTTTGGAGGAGGGTCCCGGAATGGCCCCCTCATTGTTTCTTAAATTATTTTTTCTTGTAGACATAAAAAGTCCCACGAAAACCTAGGGAAAATGAAAATACCCCCTGCAGAGCCTCGAATGCAGGGGGCAGGTCTAAATACTATGGGATTCGACCTGGTGTCATATTTAGGTTGAATTTGCATCTTTTTGGTTAAAAACCGCAACAGATTCATTAAAAATTAACCTGTTTCATTTTTTTTTGTATTAAAAATACAACAACTTTTAGTTTAAAGTGAAAATACTTTGTTAAAAATTAACTTTTTTTTGGTTGACGATCAATAATTTTAGCTAATAAATTATTTTTTTAAATAATTTATCTAAATTTATTCATATTTCTTTTTACATTTCATTATATTTATACATTTATTTTAATAAATTTTCAATTTCTTATTAATTTTTAATTTCATAAATTTATTGTAAATTATGTTATTATTTATTATATTAATTTATTTACAAGAAATATATGTATGTATATATATACATGTATAATTATTACAACTTTTAATTTTTGTATTTTACATTTCACATTTATTCGAAAAGAAATCAGAAACATTTGGAAGAAACATAAACAGTGGGACACAGGTGAACATTGGGAAAGCATCGGAATAAGATAATGGACACTGCAAAATTTATTTGGAAAGAAATCGGAAAAGTTCAGAAAGAAGTAGATGCAGTTTGATGCAGAGCGTTTGATTCCCACATTTAATTCAATGCGTAAGAAAGCCGATTTTATTACGAATTAATTACACAACCTGCAGATATTAACCTTAATTAATTAATTAAGTTCGAAGTACAGCGATTTTGACACTTGTCAAACGACAAATATCACTCACGTACCGTTACATTAGTAAAAACAAACTCCAATTTTTAAGAAAACACGTAATGCATGTCCCAACAGTATTTGTCAACACTTTTTAATGTTCTTTTACACTTTTCTTAATTCACAACTAATTATTTATTTGAAATACGCGCTGAAAACTGGGGAACATAACCTTCTTTCATAATTAGGTTATACGTTTTTGCGCACGTCTTCAGAGTCTCGGAGCCTTTGACCAATCAGCGCAAGATCTCGAGCGCGGGTGATTTGAAAAACCAATTAAAATCGCCTATGTAATACTTTTTTATATTACACAGATGCACAATGGGTTGCATTATATGCTAAAGTTATAATCATCATATTCCCTATGACTACAAAGAAAATGACCTTACTGTATAAGCCTAAATAATAAATAGTTTATCAAAATTTTTATTTTGTATTAAAAATTATTTTTCTTCTCAAACAGAAAAGCTACAGGCGCTCATAGCGCGCTATTGCTAATACTAGTGAATACTAGTTACTATAAAAAAAATGTTTCTTGTTCAGCGTAGGGTAGCGTGGTCGGAAAACAACCGCCTAATCAGCAAACTAAATAAAAGTGCATCAAATTAATTTTTTTGTTCAAACCAAATTTTGATTCTTTAGAGGCAACTTTATTCTAAGTTTGGATCGGCTTGTCGACGTTTTCGGGTTTCGATCGTTTAAGATACCGAGCCCGTAATGAAAGTCTGCATATTGGTCGTCTCACAAAATCGTGGTCCGAAACCGACCACCTATTTCTTTAGAGTGAATCAAGGGAAAAGGCAACATTTTGAATTCATTTTGCAACTTGTTAGCCAAATAAGACGATTTAAGAATAATTTTCAAATTTATTTTAGAAATTCTAAGGCCTTTTTTGAGGAACTACAATTAAATCAATGCTTTGATTACAATTTTGCTCGCTTAATGCAAAAATTACAAATTCAATCCTCGCGATAACTGCAAATAGCCGACAGACGAGTCGTTCTTCGAGAATGGAGTTCCCCGTTTTTCTCTTTTTGTTTTTGTCGCTGTTTCTCTTCTGGCTGCTTTTTCTTTCAGTTTCTGTTACCGATTTTCTTCTTTTTGTTTGGCTTTTTCCTCTGGCTTTTTTCTTTCGTTTTTTTTTTTTCAATTCTTTTTACCTCAGCAGCGGATGTCAAAATTGATGTTCGGTCCATGATCCAACAAATCATGGTCCCACCAATTCAATGCTTAAATGCGTTCGACTTGGAGTGGCCCGACCACCCCCACCATACCGAATACCCTCACCATACCCCGGCCACCGAATTCCGACCAAGAATCCAAGATGTAAGGGTTGTCGGGCTAACCATCTGATTGGGTGAATTTCTTTTCACTTGAGCGCGGTGGGACCATGGTTTGTTGAATCATTACTGAATCCATAAATGACCTTGACGCGCTCGAAGTTGATGTGTTCGGTGGAATGATTTCTTCTTCTCGATGTTGATTTTCTTCCTCATAACAGTTTGACTATCAAAAACACGCTAGAAAATCTTTAGTTGTCAAAAACTTAGGGTCGACTTTTTTCAAACAATGAATTGCCGTTTACTTACAACGATGCAAGTGATCTAAATTTATTAGTGCGTGTTTATGTCCAGGCTATAAGCAATCAAAACACCCTACCTTTGGATTTTTCAAGAAACAATAAAGCATCTCACACTGAAGTTCTATGCAGCTCACAAATTAACTTTACTGCTGTCAAAACACAACGCGGCGCAAAAACATAGAATATAAGGAAAGAAAAAGATGGCTCTCTACCTCCAAAATTTTCGGTGTGGTAAGAGCTTCGAAATGCCACCACCGACAGTTTCGGTGGCAGCACAAACACTAAGAAACATGGAGAGGTCGGTATGGGACAACCGGTCGGTTTCGGACCACGCTACCGTAAATAAAAAAAATGGACTCGCATATATATTTTAGAATAATAATTTTTTTAAAGACCCTAATTGAACAATTTATAATCAAAAACATTAAAAATAAGACCGATATCGTGTCTTAGGGATATTTTAAGTATACCTAAGCTACAACTAAGCTACAAAAAATTAATTTCTTAATAATACTATTTTTTACGCTAGATATTGATTATTCTTCGGATTTTGGACTATTAACTCAAACTGCATTGTTTTTGTTCCTGTTGTATGTGTTACTTCAACAGTATAGATTCCAGCATCGCCAAAGTCTATTTTATTGATATAAAGATTATGTGACGTATGGGAAGAATATGGCCAAATATCAATTTCGAATTTTTCGTTTGCATAAATCTCTTTCTTCTGTGGATTCAGCCATCGAATCGTGAAATTCTTTGGATAGGCGTCAATATCTACAACCAATGCTAAAAGTAACCGTGGTTCACGAATGAAAATCTTTACCTTCTCTTCGGTTGTTAAATTTAAATATTTTATGGTTGGATCTGAAAAAAAATTATTTTCATTTCTTAAATAATTGTTTAATGAGGGACCGTTTAGTAACTAAGTCATAATACCAGGGGCTGGGGGCGTTAACAGAGTTGGTGACAATTTGTGGCGCAAGGGGGTGAAAGAATTTTTTCAATAATTAAAAATTGGGTTTCAAATAGCATTTTATTTCAAATGTAGTTAAAACTTTACCACAGAAATAATCTTTTTCAACCCCTTAGCAATAATATGTTTCTAATTATTAACGTTTGATGAAAGAAATATTTATTTTGTTCCTTTTTGGGATTATTAGCAAGAACAACTTTAATTTAGACTTTCTCAAAAGAGAATAATTTTTGTTAGATTAGTCATTTTTTATTCGCATTGGGCATCAACTTACCTCGGGAGCAAGTTTATTCCTTTTTAAACAATTACAAATTCAATTTTAAATTACTATCCGAGGCCGATTTTAAAAACTTATCTCATCATTCGTATTCAAGAAGGAAATATCTCAGAAGCCTGTTTTTTTTCTTTTTGACTGAAATTTTATTTTTTTTGCAATAAACAGCCGAGCCTGCTTCAATTGTTGGTTAGTGTTACTTTCAGATTTTCAAATTTCACATCCATTTCGTCGAATCTGGATAACTTTAAGTAATCAAACTTTGTTGGCCTAAATTTAGATATTTTTAGAAAAATTCATATTTTTCCTATTTTCTAGAAACTTCCCCTTTTCCCCTATTTTTCTTAAATAAGAATTGAATTTAAAGAACTCAATAAGACAATTCAACCATTTTTGGTTGAAATTTATTTCTTTTTAATTGACAATTCTACTATTATATTTTTTGTTAAAAATTCATCTCTGTTTGTTAAAACTTATATTATATTTCGCTAAAAATTTAATTATGCATTTTATTTTAAATTCAAATACTTTGTTAAAAAATAATCCTTTTTGTTCAAAAATTTAACTACTAGATTAAAAGCTGAACTTTTGGCGGAAAAATCATTTTTTGTTTGAAAATAAATTTTTTTGAATAAAAATTTAACTATTTTATATTTGGCTGAAAATTAATCGTAATTAATTAAAAAATCAACTATTACACTTATCTTTTAGCATTCATTTCTTAATCACAAATTATACTATTTTCTTGCAGATTTAACTATTTTGTTCAAAATTCCTTTGTTTTTTTCATTTTAAAATTAATATTCTTAACTTAAATTGCACTATTCCATTTTTTGTTATATATTAATAGTTAAATATATGGATAAATATAAAACTGTTTCCTGGTAAATAATTTTTTTTTTCATTTTTGAACCTGAGAAACCAACTATTCCAATATTCATGGAAAATTAATTGTTTTTAGTTAAAAGTTACAAGATTTTATTGAAAATTCATCTAGTTTGTATTTTTAATAAATTTCTCCAACTGAAAATTTACATATTTTGTCGTAAATACGTTATTTTTTAGTAGATATTTAATCTTCTTGATTGAAAATTCAAGCATTTGGTTAAAAGTTGAACTTCTTTGTTTTTGAGGCTCAAGATCCATCTTTTATGTTAAAAATTTTACTATATTGTTGAAAATTGCTTTTGTTTATCATTTAAAATTCTATTTATTCATATGCAAAATTTACTGTTTTATTTTTCATTGAAAATTGATCGTTTCGAGTTTAAACTTTTGTTGGAAATTTTTTTTTTTTGTAAATTCTATTATTTTCATAAAAAATGCAACTATTTGGTTGTAACTTCATATTTTTTGGTTGAGATTCAAAATTCAACTATATCGTCGACAAAAAAAATATTTGACCATATTTCCGGGCAGTCTTTTTTTATGAAAATTTATCTTTTCTGACAGACATTTGATAATTTTTTATTAAAAATTAAACCGTTTTCTTTATAAATTCGACTATTTGGTTAACAAATCGTACTTTTTGGTTAAAATTAATTTCTTTTAATATAAAATTAAATTATTTTTCAAATAAAAATAAAATTTTTCCCTAAGTACTTGAAGAATTTTAATTGAAATTGAATTATTTGGTTAAAAAATCAACTATTTGAATAAAAATTTAATTGTTTTCTTGAAGATTTAACTGTTTTTTAACATTTGAAATTTGGATAGAAAATTTATAATTTTTGATTGAAAATCCAATTGTCTATTAAAAAATTCGTGTTCTTGGCTTGAAAATTCAACTATTTGGTTGAAAATGCAACTTTTTTTGTTTGAATTTTAATATTATTTTTTTTAAGAATGCAACCATTCGGTTTATTTGTCTTTGCTAGTTCAAAATTCGTCCTTTTTATTTGAAATTTAAACTATTCGGCTGTAAATGCAACTCTTTGGTTTATAATTAATTTTTTTAATTTAACTATTTGGTTCAAAATTTAACTATTTAGGTCAAATTTATATTTTTTGTTCACAAATTCAACTGCTTCGTTGAAAATTCGTCTTTTCGAATTAAAGAAATTTCTCTTTTCTGGATTGAAAATTTATCCTTTTCTGTAGAAATATTTTTGATTGAAAATTCAACTTTCTTCTGAAAAAATCGCTTTTTTGGCTTAAAAATTCGACTATTTGGTTCAAAATGCAACTGTTTGTGGTTAAAGTCAATTTTTTTTAATTCATCTATTTACTTGTAAATTCTTTTTTTGAGGGGGGGGGGGATTGTAAAAAAAAAACCTGAAATATTTTTTAAACGACCCTACATTTTTTTCGAGAAAGTGAAAAAAAAGTTTACTAACCATAAATCTGGATGTAAGTCTCGCTGATTTTTCTTTCCATTGTTGCAGAATTAATGAGGACGCATTTGTAGACACCTTCATCTTCTTTTGTAGTATTAAATATTTTCAAAATATTTTTCACATAAGTGACATTTAAATTGTATTCCAGTGGGTAATACGGTTCAAATGTGTGTTTTTTTGTATAATTCAGCAAAGAGGTGTTCTAGACAAGGATATAAAAAGTCAGTGATGAGAAAAAAAAATCAATTTTTTAAAACTATTAGTTCCTTTTTTGACTATCCCAACTAGACCATAATTTATTCTTGATAATTTCAAATTGAAAGAGTTTGAAATTTCAGAAAATATATGAAATGATTTTGAATTTAAAGCGCTTCAACTCAAAATATTTTTAAGACAGGTAAAATTTTGAAAAAAAGGAAAATATTTCTAATGGAACTAAAGGAATTGAATTTGTTTCATTTCTGAATAAAAGATTTTAGAATTGGATAACTTTAAGTTTAAAAAAAATTCAAGAGAATCTGTCAAAATTCAAAATCTTCCAACTAGAATTTTTAAATTTGGTCAATTTCACTAGGAAGTAGTTGAATTTATCTGGTTTTTAATCCAAAGCGTTCAGAATTAGTCAATTTTATTTTAGATTCGAAAATCTCAAAATAAATAAATTTTAGATTAAAATGTTAATTCAGGCCAATTAAAAAATGTTAAATATTTCCTAGATTATAATTTTTTTAAATAGATCATTTAAAACTCAAAAGAATCAAAATTGTATTATTTAAGATAAGAAGCATTCAAAATTTAATAATTTATAATAGAAAACTTCTGAATTTTAATAAATTTTTTTCGAAACGATTAAAATTTGCCAGTGGTATAATTGAAAATTAAATTAAAAGTTTCCAAGTAACTGCTTCATAAATTCTAGAAATTTAAATTCTTATTCGATTAAAAAATTATTATTTAACATAACATTTTATTAGACAATTCGCTCTAAGATCTAAAAACAAATTCATATTTATTTTCACAGTTCAATTTCGGAGAAAAATTATTTCCGAAGAATTTTGATATTAAAACTTTTACAGTTAATTAATCTAACATTATTTACCTAAAAACTCAAAAAATAATAATAATTTCTCAGATTCGAGCATTGAAAATGAACAAATTTTAGAAGTAGGATTTGTTTATCAAAGTTTTTTTTGTTTGAAAAATATTCCAAAAAGTTCGACATTTTAAACTTAGTTAAAAAAATTAAACATTTTTCTACTAAATAATTAAATAATTTTTTTAATGTTTGAATTCAATTTAATTAATAATAACAATAATAATGTAATGTTTATAATTTAATAATAATAGGTTAATTTAATTTAATTGTTAATTTGCTAATTGTTACAATTTAAAAATTCTTCCTTTTTTTTGGTAAAATTTTTTAATTGTTTTAGTACAGAAAAGTTTTAATATTACAATTCCTCGCGACTATTTTTTTTTTTTTAGTTTCTAATTAAAATATTCAAAATATTGGTTAATTTATTTGTTTATTTTAGGAAAATTTCTCTAATTACTTTTTTATTTAGATCATAATATTCTTAATGTAATAAAAATTTAGATTTATAGAATTTCTGAAGATTTTACTTTGAAATATTCAAATTATTCTTCAATTTGTAATTGTCAAATATTTAAAAGATTTTTTTTAAATCCCAAAAATTATTTAGATCTTGGTAATATTTCAAAAATTGTTTTCAAAAATGTAGATTTGTGAAGGTTAAAACACGTTTCAAGAAATTTAAAAAAAATCAGAAGATTTATGGAAAAATTTCAAATGATTTTTTTGTGTTAAAAAGTACATTTTAATTGAAAATTGAAGATAATTTCAAAAGATTTCAAATTATTTCCTAACATTTTTCAATTTCTCATGATTAAAAAATTCGAGTAAGTTTATAAGATATTTACAAGTTTTGCAAACATACAAAAATAATGTAAAACTAGAAAACATGTCAAACAGTTTTTTAAATCTAGATTTTTGAAATGTTTCTAAAGAAAACAAAATTTCTTAACATTTCTAGGAAGTTTGTTTTTATGATTTAAGGGTTTTTAAAATTAGTTTTTAAAGAATATTTACAAAAGATTTCAAGAATTGTCCGAAATTAATCTGGAAAATATAAAGGTAATGTTTTTAATATTTCAGAATTCGTAAAAATTATTTCGGTAAAATTCACTAATTTATTTAGAAGCTTCTTATGAATTTTGAAAAATTTAAATACATTTTAAAAAATTGTTTTAAAAACTAAGTTTTATTATAAAAGTGAACACAAAATTTAAAAGCATTTCAAATCATTTCCTAGAATTGATAAAATTTCAAAGCCAAATTTTTTTATTTTGCAATGCCTAAATTTTTTTTTTTTAATCGAATAAGTTTGAATGATATTTGAAAGTTTTAAAGGAAATTAATTAAATCTTAAAAAGATGTCAAATAATTCTTTTGTGTAATTATTTTTGATTTTGAAAAATCAGTTTTACGAGAATATTTAAAAATATTCCAAAACATTGAAAGAGATTTAAAATTTTGGGGGGAAGGAATCTGAAAGATTGTAATGCATATTTTTTAATTTTGCATAAATTTTAAAAATATTTTTGGAAAATTTCGAATCATGTTAAAGGTTATTTAAAAGTTTAAAAAAATTTCAGAATTAATTTAAATCTTGAGAATATTTAAAAAAAAAAAATTTTATTTGATAGATTTTGGAAGATTTAAAAACAAATATAGGTCGTTTTTTTAAGAATTTTGAAACATTTTAAGAAATTAAAAAAAATAATTTTTTGAAAAGTAAATTTTATAAAAAATGTAAAAAAGTTGAAAACATTTCTAAATCATTTCCTAACATTTCTAAAATTTCTAAACAAAATTTTTCAATTTTACAAGAATAAAAAAATTTATAAAAATTTCGGGTAAGTTTGCAAAATATTTAAATGTTTTAAAAATATTCAAAAATAATTTTAATGAAGGTAAAGCTTTTGAAGAACTTAAAAAGTTTAAAATTTTTTTTAAATTTAAAAAGTTCTAAAAGTTTTCTTTAATTTTTTTTAGTTCCTAAATAATTATTAACAAATTGTATTTTGTATAAAAAAATTTTTTCCCCTCAAAGTGAGAAATTCCACGCCCGCATAACGGGCGATGGATGATTCTAGTTCTTTAAAAAAAATAAAAATAGTTACTCTTTTTTGCATAAGTAAATTAAAAAAATGTTACGTTTAGAAACGGTAACGATAAAGATGACTAGTTCCTTGTAAAAAGTAACTTAAATATAACTGTAAATGATATAAATAAATAAAGTTTTAATTTATAAATTTATAATATATAAATTATAGATATTTGTGTAATAATAAATAAATATACCATTGGTAGGTCCCAGTCTAAAATATAATTCGTCAAATTGGTGATCGGTGCATGACATTCAACTTCCAAGGTCCCCCCTACTAGATCACATCTATCTATGGACTTTATGTTTGGTTCATTTATCAATCTATGCTCTAAAATAAAAATTGTATTTTCATTATAAATTATATAAATTATAAATAAATAAATTAAATATAAATAAATATAAGAGATAAATTATTAAAAATATTAAAAATTAGTCTTGACTTCAAAAGCTGATAACGCCGCCCAGATTATAGATAAAGATATTTATTAAAATGCATTCGGAAGCTTATTCAATTCTGCGTTGAATAAGCCCTAGTTGAAGTAATTCAGCCTTGTGGGTATGAAATTATAAAATGAGAAAGATAGAAAAATTCGGATATTCAAGAAATTTTGCTACTTTAACTTCAATTCTTGGCATGAGCTATCAAAATTAATTTATTTTATTTTGTTACCAATTAAGAAAAGTTAAAATCCTAAATACAACTTTTCCAAAATATAAAATAAAAATTAATTTAATAGCTCCTGTCAGGAATTGAAGTTAAAGTACAAAATTTCGTAAAAATCCGATTTTTTATCTTTCTCCTTTGATAACTTAATACCCAGAAGGTCGAATGACTTTAGCTAGGGCTTATTTAACGCAGAATTGAATGAGCTTCCAAATGAATTTTTTAAAATATTTTTATCTATATGCTAGACGATGTTATCACTTTTTAAAGTCCAGACCAATTTTTTTATAGGTCACCTGGTTGGTGGTTCGATTCTATCGATCGGTAATGTATTTAAAATTGATCAAATACTTACTAAAGAATATGGTAGGTATCAGACGTTCTTCATATCGACCATCAGGGGATCTAGCTTTGCAAACAAATAAACCATTATCTTCAGGTCTAAAATTGATAACTCTAAAACCAAATGAGGGATGGTAATTGAATCTTTTATCATTCGTGAGAACCTAAAACATAAAATATTTATTTTTCCTAAGCAACTCGAAAGGACATCCACCACCTAATTAGCCGACTTTGAACAGGGATAACATCTTCCATAATATAGATAAGAATATTTTTTTTAAATATTGGAAAGTTTATTAAATTCTGCTTTAAATGAGCCTTGCTTGAAGTAATTTCGCCTTTTAATTATTAAGTTATCACGTGTCATAACTTAATACCCACAAGGCCAAATTTCTTCCACTATGGTCCATTTAACGCAAAAGTTAATCAGCTTTCCAATGATTTAAATAATAATAATTAATATTCTAGAGAGCGCTATCACCTTTCAAAGTCAAATAACTTTTATAGAGGATGCCGGGTTAGTGATCCAATACTATCCATCGATAGAGTATTTTAAAATTCAAATTTTTTCAATTTTTTTAAGCTTGAAGTATTAAAAAAAACCTTGATACACTGATATCACCTACTGTAACATTTCTACGATAATGGCGTTCAAGTTCCATTTTTATTTCTCGAGATGCTCGATCGCAACCAAAAGTTGCTTCAAAGTGTTTACCCATAATGTAGACCCTATGTCCCAACTTTTGTCCAAAAAGACTTTTGGAAGCTGAAATTTTTGAAAATTTTAATTAAATTATAATACCTAATTTTTTGTCTTAAAATAGTTTCAAGGAATCTGTATTATCATCAGAGAATAACAGAAATTCTTAACGCCTTTTCAGACTAGGCGGAGTTATCAACTGAAAAATTTTTTTAATTAATTTTTTTCTGAAAAAAGATCCTTCTTCGCTCCGCTAGGAACCGAACCACAGAACTTCCGCTTGACGATCGGGTTCTTTTCCCTTAAGCTACTAGAGAGATCCAAAGAAGAATTCTTTTCATAAATACACGCATTATTTTGCCAGGTAAATGAAGCGATGAACAAATTTTTTTAATTAATTTTTTTCTGAAAAAATATCTCCGAACTTCCGATTGCCGGTCGGGTGCTTTTCCTTAAGCTACTAGAGAGATCGAAAGCAGAATCCTTTTTCAGAAATGCAGGCATTATTTTACGAGGTGTTACAAGTCCTAATTTTCAAAACTTTTGGTAAAAACCCCTGACCGCCAATCGGAAGTTATGTGGTTCGATTCCCAGTGGAGCGAAGGAGATCTTTTTCTGAGAAAAAAATAGAATTATAAAAACTTTTAGGCTTGTATTTGAATTATATATTGAAACTTGATAGGCCAAGCCAAATAAGTGTCCCTAAGCCACTTATAGAGGTAATAATAACTCCACTTCTATTCACATTAACGAAACATCGTTTATTCGAAAGTTTTCACTCTACAAAAAGATTGACGACGCGTGTCGCACGAGATGAGAAAACGTGTTCTTCCCTCGAGCTACCTTGGACGAATCCCTCTGTCCTCCGATTCCAAGGACTACCTAGTTGTTAGGTTTGCGTGGAGCATACAGTCGACGCGGCGCAGGCGTGAGTATGCGCGGTTGTTTCCCACTCAAGTGAGTTTGGGATAAGTGTGCTGATACCCTATGTTAGACACTACAAACTTTTAATTCATAGCTTCATCTAGCCTGAAAAGACTTTTATGATTTCTGTTATTCTCTCATGGTAATGCAGATTCCTGGAAAAATTTAATTTGTAAAACCTGGAAAAATAATGCGTGTATTTCTAAAAAAGGATTCTTCTTTCGATCTCTATAGTAGCTTAAGGAAAAACTCTCGACTGGCAATTGGAAGTTCTGTGGTTCGATTCCCAGATGAGCGAAAGAGAAGATATTTTTTTCAGAAAAAATTAATTCAAAAAAATTAAAAATAGCTTCTATTTAAAAATAGGATTAATTATACCTACACGTTACGTAGAAGATTGTCTTGTTGAAAAGGTTAAATTCAGGATCCAAATCTGTGTTTGTATTATTTGTAATTTCTATACAACCATAAAAGCCAGTATCTCCATGAACTGCTCTCGGACGTCGAAAAACATTAGTTATTGAACCGGTATCATTTTTATGTCGCGAAATTGTAAAATCGGAAGTCTGGGACTGAAAAACGCAGTTTCAAACATATTTAAACTCAAACTTTAATAATTAGGCAATAACTTTAAAAAATATTTAATAATATTCTTTTCCTTTTAACAAAAATTTGTATAAATACCGATTTTTCATGTTTTCTGTAGTGGATATAATCCATTCCTGGATAATAGAAGTTCATAAATGTATTGCCATGACAAAACATTTCGAGGGCATCACCTTCTTTAATGACAATCGACCTAAATTCCACATCCTCCCATTCTTTTGGTTCAATTAAATATGCCTCTATATCTGAAAAAAAAAAATATTTTACTAAAATTATCACCAAGACTTCTAGGACTCTTTTTTTATACTTATTCTATTTAGAAAAGTCGTTGTCAAGGGATCTCGCGTAGCCTTAATTCGTTCATCTAAATATTTTAGTTTTTTTTAATTGATATTTTAATACGATTACTTCAGATAAATAATTTTTTAAAAACAATAAAAAATCTGCATGAGCCCGGACTTGAACACGGAACGTCACTATGATTATCGGTCCACTCATGGATATTGACGTTCTTCAAAAATTATTTGTTCAAAGTAATCCTGTTAACCGGTACCGGTAAAAAATTATCGGTACCGGGAACCGAAATTTTACCAGTATCGACAATAAGATTTCAGAAAAAATTCAAAATGATTTCAAAATTTGAAGATTTCAAAATATGTGATAAAAGAACCTAATAATTTTAAAGTCATTTTTTATTTTGCTAGTTATAAAAAATTGTAAGGAAAACTTTGAATTATTTCAAAATATATTTCAGAGTTTTAGAAGTTTAGAGAAAATTCGGAAATAATTTATATCTTGAGAATACTTCAAAAAAAATTTTTAATGAAATGTGGATTTGAGAAGATTTAGAAAATTAATTTAAAGAGAAAATTGAAAAAGATTTTAAAAGATACCAAATGATCTGCATTTGCGGAAGAGAATGTAGATGATTTCTGAACAAAATTTGGCACTTTTTCACGATTTAAATTTTTTTAAATTGAAATGAGTATACAAGAATAATTTTAACCTTAAAAAGATTTTAAAAAAAAATTTTGATCTTCGAAGATTTAAAAAAAAGCTTTTTAGGAGTTTTGAAAAATGAATTTTAAGACAAAATTGAAAACAAATTCAAAAAATTAAAAATAATTTCATACGATTTCAGAAACAAGACTGTAGACATTTTAAAAACTAAATTTTGAAATATTAAAAAACTTTAGCAACAAATCAAGTAAGGTTGAGTGATATTTAGAAGTTTTTAATGACTTTAAAATGATTTAAAACTTGTAAAGATCTGAATTTTTTTAATGTAGATTCCTCAACATTTCGAAAAAATAAGCTTTTTAAACATTTTGAAAGGCTTCAAGAGAACTCAATTTTTTTAAGATTCTTGGGAAAATTATGAATGATTTTTTTATTTGAAAAAATAAATTTTTAGAAAAAATTGAAAAAATTTCAAAAGATTTTAAATCATTTCCTACAATTTCAAAAATGAATGCAGAAGATTTCAAAAAAACATTTTTCAAATTTGCAAGAATACAAAATTTTGAAAAAATTAAGTTTAATGCAATATTTTAAAACGTTAACATTTTAAACGATTCCAAAAATTATCACAAAAGAATATGGCAGATTTTAAAGATATTTTTTTTTTGTTTTGCGGGATTTTTTATATATAAAAACTGCAAGATTTCCGAAAATGTGTCATATATTTACAAATTTCTTTAAAACTTCCACCAGTCCTAAATAATTTTTGAGGTGACGCGAATTTTTTAACATTTTGCAAAATCCTGTAAAATACAAAAATTTTCTGTGAAAATTTGTACCAAATTTTTCCACAAACATGAAAATTTCAAAATTATTGTTGAATTTTCTGAATAACTTGGGTAAATTATATTATATACCCATGGAAACAAATAAAAAACTCAACTTAAGAAATAAACAGTTTTTAAAATTTTTTATTTTTTATTGAAAATTATTTTTTCCTGAAATTATAATTTGCTAATTTTTTTTCGATGACTCAAAAATAATTTTTGTTAAAAATTCAAATATTTTTGTGAAAATTTGTCTTTTTGGTTGAGAAACTTATCTCTTTTGGTATAAATTTAAGTTGTATGCTTAAAATTAATCTTGGTGGTAAAAAAATTCATCTGTTTGGTTGAAGATTAAACTATTTGCTTTTAAATGAATTTTTGGTACGAAATTTTTACCTGCAAGTTTAAAATTTATTGTACAATCTTTTACTTTTTAGAAAATTATTCTTTCTGGATAAAAATTGAACTATTTTTTTTAATATGGACTTTTTTTGCATTTAACTGTTTTCAATTAAAAATATTTCTTGGTTAAAAATTTAACTGTCGAGTTGAAATTGAAATCTTTTTATTATTTAAATTTTATTAAAAATAATAATAATGATAATAATAATAAAAATTGTATTAATTTAAAAACAATTTATGTGTGATATCTGAAATCTTTTAAAAAAATGTATTTTCCCAAGCAAGTTGGGAAAATCATATTGCTATAAGCATAAAAAAGCAATAAATAATTCAGAATTAATTGGTAGCAGTTAAAATGGTATTATTTGATTAAAAATTTTCTTAAAAATTGAACAATTTTTGTTTAAAAAATGTACATTTTTTGTTGAAAACTTAAATGTTTAGTTAAAGTTGTAGAAAATCCATCTATTTTTTGAAAATTCAACTTTTTCAGAAGAAAACCAATCTTATTAGTTGTAAATTCATATTTTTAATTAAAAATTTATCCATTTTGCGAAAAATTTTACAATTTTGTTTAAAATTAACTTCTTGAAATTGAACTTTTATCTAATTGATTGAAGAATAATTTCTATTGTTAAAAATCAAAATTTTTTGGTAGAAAAATTCATCTTTTTGATTGCAAATTAATATCTTTGATTACAATTTTTTCCCGTAAATTTAACTTATCCATTTTTGTCGAAAAATTACATTTTTTGCTAGATTCAAAAATTTCTTTAAAAAAAATTTTGTTGTTAAAAATTAACCTTTGAAAATATAGATTAAAGTGATTGGCAGAAAATTCATGTATTTTGTAAAAGATTTAATTTTTCTGGAGGAAAATTCATCTTTTTGTTTTAAAATTCAACTATTTGGTTTAAAATTGTCTTGAAACTTGTTTTTATTTTTTTGCCGAAAATAATAATTTTTTACCTGAATATTTCACTATTTAATTTTTGATTCAAATATGTTTTTGAGGAGTGCAAAATTTGACCTTTTAACGGAAAATCTATATGTTTTCTTGAAAAAATAACTTTCTTGTAGAAAATTCGAAAATTTGTTTAAAATTGTATTTTTTGTTTATAATTAACTTTAAAACCCGGAGATTTAATTAATAGGTTGAAAATTCATGTATTTGGTTAAAGATTCGAATTTTTGGGTAGAAAACTCACATTCTTCTCAACAATTAAAATTTCTAAGTCCAAAGGGTGAATATTTTGTTGACACCACCAATTTTAAGGTTTCATGAGTTCAGGCTTACAAATAATGAATTTTTTATAAAAATTCGATGACACCTTTTTGAAATTCAAACTTTGACAGCAAGGCTCTTCTATGGGGCCCCAGCTCGGTTGCCCTCACGGATCAACGATTAAAATTTCTAATTCCAAAGAGTGAATATTTTGTTGACACCACAGATTTTAAGGTTTCATGAGTTGAGATTTACAAACAATGAATTCCTGATAAAAATTCGATGACACTTTTTTGAAATTCAAACTCTGACAATAAGGATGTTGTATAGGGGCCCCCGCAGGGGCACTGCTCGGATGCCCTCACGGATCATCGATTAAAATTTCTAAGTGCAAAGAGTAAATATTTTGTTGACAGCACAGATTTTAAGGTTTCATGAGTTGGGATTTACAAACAATGAATTTTTGATAAAAATTGGATGACACTTTTGAAATTCAAACACTGACAGTAAGGATGTTCTATGGGGCCCCCGCTCGGTTGCGCTCCCGGATCAACGATTAAAATTTTTAAGTCCAAAGGGTGAATATTTTGTTGACACCACCAATTTTAAGGTTTCATGAGTTCAGACTTACAAATAATGAATTTTTGATAAAAATTCGATGACACTTTTGAAATTCAAACACTGACAGTAAGGATGTTCTATGGGGCCCCCGCTCGGTTGCGCTCACGGATCAAAAATTAAAATTTCTAAGTCCAAAGGGTGACTATTTTGTT
>JAWWLR010000148.1:17820076-17834479 GCA_035041075.1 Acraspis erinacei | reverse complement strand
TTGTCTGTTCTAAACTGATTTTTCTGGATTGAAAATAAAATGTATTCTTCAAAATCCAATTAACTTCTAAAATTTTCGTTCAAAAATTTTAATATTTGATTGAAAAGGCAAGCGTTTTTTATTAAAGTTTAATCACTTTTGTTTGCGAATCCAATAATTTAGTTGGAATTCCATAATTTTAGGTTGAAAATTCGTACTGTTAGATTGAAAATTCTTCTTTTTTTAAATTAAATGTTAACTTTGTCTTGAAAAATTAATTTTTCTTGTTTAAAAATAAAAATTTTCGTTCAAAAATAATTTTTTTTTTGTTCTAAAATTTATCTATGTTGTTCAAACTTCATATATTTGGTTAAAAAGTCATCATTTTTGGACAAAAATTCAACTGCTTTTTTAGCTTTCTTTTTTATAGAGAGAAAATTCATCCTTTTATCTTGAAATTTTTTTTTTATTTTATTTAAATGTCAACTTTATGTTGAAAAATCATTCTTCTTCTTTGAGAATAAAATTTTTTGTTCAAAATTCAGTTTTATGCTAAAATTTTCGTTTACAAGTTTAAACATTTGATTGAAAAGGCAAACGTTTTTTATTAAAGTTTAATCTGTTTTGTTAGCGAATTCAGCGAGATTGTTAAAAAAAAATTCTTAACAATTGTATTTTTAGAAAATAAATGAAAAAATAAATAAAAAATAAATTATTTTGTTAAACATTCAACATTTTTTGAAAACTTCGTCTTTAAGTTGTAAATTTAACTATATTTGGTTAAAAATTTACGTCCTTTATTGAAAATTAAATTATTCTATTATAAAATCAAATTTTAAATTCAAAATTCATCTTTCTTGGTATATAATAAACTTTTTTGTTCAAAATTTAAAATTTCTTCTAAAAAGCTCGTCTTTCGTTGAAAATTGAACTATTTGCTTAAAAAAGTTACGTTATTTTTTGTTATTAAAGTTTAATCTTTTTTCATTGAAAATTGAAATTTTTTTTAATTCAACCAATTTATTGAAAAATTAATTATTCTGTTCAGAATCAAAATATTTTATTAAAAAGTCTTTTTTTTTTGTTCGAAAATAAACTGTTTTGTTCAAAATCCAACTACTTTGTTAAAAATATACTTATTCTGTTAAAAATTCAAATATTTTATTTTAAAAATCGTCTTTATTTGTCGAAAATTCAACTACTCTGTTAAAAATTTTAATATTTGTAAAGAAATCGTTATTTTTGGTAGAAAAATTCAAATTTTTTCTGAATTTTTACTGAAAATTTAATTATTCTGTTAAAAATTCGAATATTTTGTTACAGTCATATTTTTTGGTCGGAAATTCAACTGTTTTGTTGAACTTTCTTTTAATAGATAGAAAATTTGTCCTTTTATATTGAAATTTTTTTAATTTAAATTTCAACTTTCTGGTGAAAAATTCATTTTTCTTGTTTAAAAATAAAATTTTTTGTTCAAAAATCATTTTTTTCAATATTTTGTTAAAAAGTCATCATTTTTGGTCAAAGATTCAACTGCTTTGTTGAGCTTTCTTTTATATATAGAGAAAATTCGTCATTTTATCTTGAAAATTCTTTTTTTATTTTATTTAAATGTCAACTTTATGATGAAAAATTCATTTTTCTAGTTTGAGAATAAAATGTTTTGTTTCAAATTCAATTTTATTCTAAATTTTCGTTTTTCGTTTAAAAATTTAAATATTTTATTGAAAAGGCAAACGTTTGTTATTAAAGTTTAATATCTTTTGTTTGCTAACCCAAGAATTGAGTTGGAATTCCATAATTTTAGGTTGAAAATTAAATTATTCTGTTGAAATTGTTAATATTTGGTGAAAAAATCGTCTTTGTTGTTCGAAAATTCAACTATCGTATTAAAAATGCCAATATTTTGTTAAAAAGTCATCATTTTTGTTTGAAAATGCAACTGTTTTGTTGAAAATTCGTACTTTTAGATTGAAAATTCTTTTTTTTTTAAATTAAATTTTAACTTTATGGGGAAAAATTCATTTTTCTTGTTTAAAAATAAAATGTTTTGTTAAAAATTTTTTTTTTTTTTGAAAATTCAACTATCCTGTTAAAAATTTCGTTTTTGTAGACAGAAAATTCGTCCTTTTATCTTGAAAATTCATTTGTTATTTTATTTAAATGTCAACTTTATGATGAAAAATTCATTTTTCTTGTTTGAAAATAAAATGTTTTGTTCAAAATTCAATTTTATTCTAAAATTTTCGTTTAAAAATTTAAATATTTGATTGAAAAGGCAAGCGTTCTTTATTAAAGTTAAATTATTTAAATTAAATTATTCTGTTGAAATTGTTAATATATTTTGTTCTAAAATTTAACTATGTTGTTAAAAATTCAAATATTTTGTTTAAAAGCCATCATTTTTGGTCGAAAAATTCAATTTTTTTTTTTAATTCGGCTTTTTGAACGGAAAAATTATACTTTTTCGGTAGAAAAGTCATCTTTTCATGGTAGAAAATTGAACAATTTTGTTACAAAATTGAATTATTATTTTTTTAAATTAAGTAATTTGTTGAAAAATAATATTTTGGTCGAAAATTTAACTTTTTTGTTGAAAATTGTCTTTTCTAATCGGAAAACTGGTCCTTTTTTATTAAAAATTCATCTTTATTGGTATAAATGTCATCTTTTTTTGTTAAAAATTCGTTTTTCTTGGTTGAAAATCGACCTTGTTGTTCAAAATTCAACTGCCTTCTGAAAAGTTCGTATTTTGCTGGAAAATGTAACTATTTAGTTATAAAAAAAACTGTAATAAATTGAAGTTTATTTATTTAAAACTTGACACTTATAGGTTGAAAATTCAACTATTTGGTTAAAATTCAAATATTTTGTTAAAAATCCATATTTTTTGGCAGAAAATTAATCAATTTCATATAAAATTCAACTATTTGCTGGAAAATGATTTTTTTGTAAAAAAATTCATCTTTTTGGCTTGGAAGTTCAATTATTTTGTAGAAAATATTGAAAGTTGAAATATAAATTATTACATTTTTCTTTGAGAATTCATCAAAATTTAACTATTTGTTTGGACTGCTTTGTTCAAAATTCAATTTTTTTTTGTTGGAAATTCCTCATTTTAGTTGAAAATACATTTCTACAGTTAAAAATTTAATCAATTAATTTATTTATTAAATAATTAATTTAATTTTTAATTTATTTTTTCTTTTTTTTTTATTGGAAAGTAGCTTTTTGACTGAAAATTTAACTATTCAACTTTTGGTTGAAAATTGATATTTTTTAGTCGAAAATTAATGTTTTTGGGATAAAAAAAATTATTGTAGTCAGAAATGTATCAATTTAATTGATATTTAACTATTCATTTAAAATATCGTATTTTTTTGGTTGAAAATTCATCTCTTTTAGTTGAAAATTAATGTTTTTGGATTGAAAAAAATCATTGTAGTCAGAAATTTATCAATTTGGTTGATATTTAACTATTCATTTAAAATACCGTAATTTTTTGTTTGGAAAAAATTAATATTTTTGTTTAAGCTTCATCAATTCAGTTTAAAATTCGTTACTTTCTTTGTTAATTTAAATATTTTGTTAAAAATTCTTTTTTTTTAATTGAAAAGTAATTTTTGGATTGAAAATCTAACTAATCAACTTTTGGTGGAAAATTGATATTTTTTAGTTGGAATTTGGTGGAAAATGGATCTTTTTTTTTAAATTTTAGTTGAAAATTCATCTTTTGATTTAAAATTCAACAATTCTAGTTGAAAATCAATCATTTTAGTTGTTAATTTTACTGTTTTATTACAAATTTTTTTGTTGTTAATTAATTTTTTCGACTGAAAATTTAACTGTTGCTTTTTTGCTTGAAAATTGGTATTTTTTGTTTAAAATTCTGATAATTTAGCTATTTTGTTAAAAAAATCTTTTTTTGTTGTTTTAAATTAATTTTTTCAACTGATCATTTTTTTATCAACTATTTGGTTTAAAAACAATTTATTTTGTTTAAAAATAAACAATTTTGGCAGAAAATTCATCTATTTGGTTGTAAATTAAATTTTTTTTTTGAAAATTCAACTACGTATTCGACTTTAATTTTTAGGAATTCAAAGGTTTCAAATTAAATAAAATATATTACCTAAATGATTTTTTCTTTAATAGAATCAGTCCCCTACTTTTTTCTTTCTTTATTTTTTTTAATTCAGCCTGTTTTTTCTATTTCAAAACAATTTTTGATTGCGAAGTCTGCAATTAATATTTTTTAGCAGAATGAAAATGACGTTTTGTGTCCATTCAACCCTGGCCACCGTCTTCCCGAAAAAATTTTGGAACAGCATCTCGTCAATTGTCAGTGGAGAGCAGAAGGTTATGACAAATTCGACGTTGCACTTTCGGAATCAACATTGCCACCAGATGCTCCTTCTACTATCAAAATGGGTACTTTTATTATTTTAATTCCTTCTTAGGGTTTCTAAAAGACCGAAAAAAATCACGAAATTTTGAAAATGCGACTGGAATTTTTTTATTCGCATATATTTTTTAAAGACTTATTTTTTTTGGTTTTTACGGAAAATTTTGAATTTCAAAATTCATAAGAATTAATATTTTTTTATTTATAAAAATAATATGATTATAATAATTCTAGAATTTTTAGAAATTTTTTATTTCCATATTAATTCATAATTGAAAATTATTGAGTTAAAGTATAAATTATTATAAGTAGGCATTCAAAATAATTTTAATAAATTAATTTTTTTTATTTTTTGAAACTGCTTCCACTTGACGATTATCCTTTTTGGTTGAAATGTTATTTTTTTATGGAAAATTAAATTTTTTGTTGAAAATTCGACTTTTTTGTTTAAAAATTGCTTCTTTTTTCGTTTAAATTTAATCATTTTTTGATAAAAAGGTAACTTTTTAGTTGAAAATTCATTTTCTTTGGTTGAGGATTCAACAATTTCTTGGAAAATTCGTATTTTATTAATTTATTTTGTGAATTCGACTCTTTTTTTTATTTATTATAAAAAATTTTTTCTTGAAATATTTATTCTAACATTGTTTGTTGAATTTTTGTTTAAAGTTTCGTCCCTTTGATTAAAAATTGAACTATTTTGTTAAAAATTCAACTGTTTTACAGAAAAATTTTATCTGAAAATTCATTATTTTGGTTGATAATTTGACTATTTTATTTTATTTTTTTTATTTAAATCAATTTTTCCGAGCGAAACTTTACCTTTTCCATTTTTGGTTAAAAATTTATCTTTATCGGTTTAAAATTCAACAATTTTTGGTTTTAATTCATATATTTTATTGAAAATTCTTCTTTTTTATTATTCACGGCTCTGCGGAAGATTAATTTATTAAAAAAAAATGTAATTCTTTATTAAAAAGTCATATTTTTTCTCGAAAATTGAAGTCTTGTTGACAATTCGTATTTTTAGACCGAAAGTTTATCCTTTTGATTTAAAAAATTGTTGGAAAATTCAACTGTCTTAAAAAAATTAAATTATCTGGTTAAAAATGTAACGATTTTTGATTGAAATTTAATCTTTTTTGTTTGAAAAATCAAGAATTTGGTTAAAAATTTCATTATTTGATTGAAAACTCGTCTTTTTGTTTAAAATTAATATTCTTGCTTGATAATTTATCTTTTTGATTTAAAATTCAACTATTCCAGTTTGTCTTTTTCTACAGTTTTCGATTTAAAATTTTCTGAATTTTTTTTAGTTAAAATATCAGTTATTATATATTTCGTTGAGAATTAATTTTTTTAATGAAAATTAAACTATTCATTTGAAAGTTATACTCGTCTTGAAAATCAATTTTTTAAATTGTAGATTAATCATTTTATTTGAAAATTTTCTTCTTGAGTAAAAAATTTAATCGATTTGGTTGGAAATTATTTTTTTATTGCAAATTTAAATATTGTAGGTGTAACTTTAAACCTTTTTCCGTGGAAATTTGTATTTTTTTGTTGATAATTAATTTTTTTACTGAAAATCTAACTATTCCAGTTGAATATTTATATTTTTTAGTTTAAAAAAATCGTCTTTTTGGTACAAAAAAAAAAGAATATTCTTTTTCATTGAAAATCAAACTACTTTGTTGAAAGTTGCATTCTTTTGTTAGATATTAATTTTTGTTGTTGTAGATTCATGATTATAATAAAAATTTTTATCTTTTTGGTTAAAAATTTAACGATTTTGTTGAAAATTTGTATTTTTCTCTTGATAATTAATTTTTTTTACTGAAAATTCTTATATTTTATTAAAAAGTTCGTCTTTCGGTTGAATATTAATTTCTTTAGTTGAAATTTCTACTATTGTGCTGAAAATTAAAATATTTTGTTGAAAATCGAAGTATTTTTCTTAAAAAGTTATATTTTTGGGTCCAAAATTTAACTTTTTTCTTAAACATTGAAATATTCGTATAAAATTTCGCGTTTTTTGGATGGAAAATTTGCTGTTTTTATTGAAAATTCGACTGTCTTTAAAAAATCGAATTTTTCTTTGAAAATTTAGCGGGTTTTGTTTGAATTTTAATTATTTTTGCTTGAAAATTGTACCATTTGGTTGAAAAAACATCATTTTTGGTTAAAAATTCAACTATGTGGTAGAAAATTGAATTATTTTGTTGAAAATTTAATTATTTTCTTTGAAAAATTTTTTTATTAATTTCTTAAAATATCTTTTTGGATGAAATATCTATTATATCATTATTTGTTTTAAGAAAATTCATTTTTTGGCTGAAGGTTCGGCTCTGATTAAAAATTTAACGATTTTTTTTTTAAATTCAACTGCTTTTGACTAAATTTTTAACTGGAAAAATTTTATTTGTTTAAAATTAAAATTAAAAAAAATATATTTAAATTTAAATTAAAATTTTGACTCTGGTTGAATTTTTAGTTTGATTTATATAAATTTTTGTTGTTTATAAGTCCGCGTTTTTGCTGAAGGTTAAATTATTTTGTTTAAAATTCAATTTTTTATTTAAAATTCATATTTTTTGTCGAAAATTAAAGTCTTGTTGACAATTCTTCTTTTTTGCCAGAAAATTTGTCCGTTTGTTTAAAAATTTGTTGTTAAAAATTCAACGATTTTGTTGAAAATTAATTTTTTTATTGCAAATTTAACTATTCTAATTTAAATTTTTTTGTTGTTGAAAATTAGTGTTTCTTTTGTTGATAAATAATTTTGTTATCTTAGAATTTTACTTTTCCAATCGAATGTTCCGTAATTTTATTTTAAAATTTATCTATTTGGTGGAACATTAATTTTTTTTACTGAATATTTAACTATATCATTTTTGGCTGAATATTGATATTTTTTAGTTAAAAAAAATCTTTTTTTTGGTAGAAAAAAGCTAATATTCTTTTTGAAAATTCAACTTTTTGGTTTAAAATTTATCGATTTTGTCGAAAATTATGATTTTTATTGAAAATTTTACTTTTGAAGTTGAAATTGTATTTTTTTGTTGAAAATTAATTTTTTATCGCAAATTTAACTATTTTAATTGAAACTTTTTTTTTTAGAAAATTAGTCTTTTTTTGTTGATAATTAATTTTTTTATCTTAGAATTTTACTTTTCCAATCGAATATTCCGTAATTTTATTTTAAAATTTATCTCTTTGGTGGAACATTAATTTTTTTTACTGAATATTTAACTATTCCATTTTTTGCTGAATATTGATATTTTTTAGTTTAAAAAAATCATCTTTTTTATAGAGAAAAAATAATATTCTTTTTGAAAATTCAACTTTTTGGTTTAAAATTTAACGATTTTGTTGAAAATTATGATTTTTCACTGACAATTTTACTGTTCAAGTTGAAATTGTATTTTTTTGTTGTTAGTTAATTTTTTTATCTGAGAATTTGACTATTCTAGTGGAATATTCCATCATTTTTCGTTAAAAATTCATCTTTTTGGTTGAAAATTGATCTTTTTCATGTTAAAATTCAACTATTTATTTGAAAATTCATGTATTTTATTAAAAAGTTCGCCTTTCGGTTAAATATGAATCTCCTTAGTTGAAAATTTCACTATTTCGCTGAAAATTAAATTTTTGTTGTTGTTGAAAATCCAAGTGTACTTTTATCAAAAACTTTTTTTTGGTCAAAATTTGAACTGTTTTCATAAAAATTGAAATATTTTGACTAAAAATCCGTGTTTTTTGGAGGAAAAATTGGTCGTTTTTGTTGAAAATTCGATTGTCTTAAAGAAAAATCGATTATTTCTTTAAAAATTTAACACCTTTGGTTTGAAGTTTAATTATTTCGTTTGAAAATTTAACAGTTTTTATTTTAAGTTTAATTTCTTTTGTTGAAAAATTTCACTATTTGGTGAAACTATTTGTTATTATTATTATTTTGCTGAAAATTAAATTTTGTTGTTGAAAATCCAAGTGTACTTTTATTAAAAACTGTTTTTTGGTCAAAATTTGAACTGGTTTAATAAAAATTGAAACATTTTGACTAAAAATCCGTGTTTTTTGGAGGAGAAATTTGTCGTTTTTGTTGAAAATTCGATTGTCTTAAAGAAAAATTGATTATTTGTTTAAAAATTTAACACCTTTTGTTTGAAGTTTAATTATTTTGTTTGAAAATTTAACAGTTTTTATTTTAAGTTTAATTACTTTTGTTGAAAAATTTCACTATTTGGTGAAACTATTTGTTATTATTATTATTTTGCTGAAAATTAAATTTTTTGTTGAAAATCCAAGTGTACTTTTATCAAAAACTTTTTTTTTGGTCAAAATCTGAACTGTTTTCATAAAAATGGAAATATTTTGACAAAAATCCGTGTTTTTTGGAGGAAAAATTTGTCGTTTTTGTTGAAAATTCGATTGTCTTAAAGAAAAATTGATTATTTGTTTAAAAATTTAACACCTTTCGTTTGAAGTTTAATTATTTTGTTTGAAAATTTAACAGTTTTTATTTTAAGTTTAATTACTTTTGTTTTAAAATTTCACCATTTGGTTGAAAACTCATTATTTACTGTCAAAAATTCAACTATCTGGTTGAAAACTCAATTATTTTCTTGAAAATTTAATTATTATCTTAAAATATCAGTTTTTTTGGTCGAAATTTTGGCCTGAAAACACTGAAAAATGAACTTTTTTCTACTAATAAAAATAAGTTTATCATTAAAATTCTAGAATTTTTAGAAATTTTAATTCTAATATTGATAAGAATTGTTGAAAAATCCTTTAAATTTACATTAATTACTTAATAATTATATAAGAAATTGTTGCTAAATAAGTCTGAAATCCGTAGAATATTTTAAACCGAAATTTAATTTCAAAAATATTCCTTGGAATTTATAAAATTTGAAGAGAAAAAAAATTTCTCTCTCTTAAAAAAAAAAATATTTATATTTGCAGATGAAGATCTGCAGACGGAAATATTACTTGCCGCGAAGAAAAAAGATCCAAATATGATCTCAGGTTAGTAATTAAAAAAATGTCTAAGCATTTATCAATTTCTGAATTCTTTTTTTATAAATATTAAATCACCTAATTTTTTACAGAAAGTTATGAATATATTGCCAGTCTCGGACTCACTATATCCTTTTTTATATCCTTTTCTAATCGCACCGAAACACATGCGAGAAAAATCTGAAAACTTTGTTTTATATTTTCTGTTGACATTTACTTCTTTCTCAAAATTTTTGTAAATTTAAGAGATTTATTCTGGATCGGTAAAAATAGGTATTGGAGAGCGATTGATTCCCCGCACGTCAGACAGAATTTTCATCGATTTCACCTGTGATGAGCGGAAGGCAATTTACGATTATGTCGTTGCCAACACCCAAAAAGTCGAAATTGGTCACGATATTGCTGATTTAAATCAAACGTGAGTATAATTTATTTATTTTTTATCAAGGACAATTAAATTTTAATAAAAAGCTCATTTTTTGAAATAAAATTTATTTTGTAATTAAGTTTACTAAATATTTAAATTTTCAGTTTAAAAAAATCAATGAATAACAAAAAAATACGAATTGTTTACTAAAATTATGAATCTTTAAGCAAAAGAAATTAAAATTTAAAGAAAGTGGTTCTACCTTTGAGAAAAAATATAATAGTTGATATTTCAATCAAAAATATTTTATTTAAAACTTAAAAAAAAACAGTTGGATTTAATAAATTAATTTTTTTTTTAAATATTTTCAAACAAGAGGGGAATTTTTTCAAAAAAAAAAGATTAATTTTCGACCAAAAGTTGAGTAGTACATTTTTTATTGAGGACATTTAATTTTCAGTTTTTAAAAAATATAGTTTTCTGCAAAACAATTTTATTTTTTTCCCAATAATTGAAATTTTTACCAAAAAGAAAGTTAACAAGAAACTAAGAAAATTAACATCTAAGAAAGTAGTTGAACTTTCAACCAAAAAATTTAATAGATATTTCAATACAAAATATTTTATTTATTTATTTTCTTTTTTTTTCTATCAAAAAATATGAATTATTAACAAAATACATAAATTTTTAACCAAATAGTTGAAATAAAAAAACGATTAACTTTCTACCGAAAAAGGACGAATTTTCAACAAAATATATTAATTTTTAATTAGATAGTTTGAAGAATGAATGTGGTGCAAGTTTCTAAAAATTGTTAACTCAATAGTGGAATTAAAAAAAAAAATATATGAATTTTTAACCAAATGTGAAGTATATAATTTTTTTTTAAAGATAATTAATTTTCAGTTGAAAAAAGAAATATTTTTCTACAAAATATTTTAATTTTGTACCAAATAATTGGATTTTTCACTAAATTTTTGATTTTTAAAACTAAAAAGATGAATTTTCTGCAAAAAAGTTAAATTTTTTACCCAAGGATTTGTTGAATTTTAACAAAAAAATTATTTTTTTAACCAATCTGTTGAATTTTTAAGAAAATTGTTAACTTTTCAGTTAAAGAATTAATTTTTAACCCAAAAAAACAACGAATTTTCATCTAGAATTGTGAATCTTCAATTAGGAAAATTAACATCAAATAATAAAAAATATTTTATTTAAAATAAAAAACAGTTGGATTTAACCAACATAAATTATTTTAAAAAATGCTTGAATCTTTAACTAAAGAAAATTAATTTTCAACCAGAGTTGAATTTTTTCAAAAAAGAAAATTAATTTTCGACAAAAAAGCACGAATTTTCAACAAAATATATAAATTTTCAACCAAAAAGTGGATTTTTCAGAAAAGAAAATGAATTTTCTACAGAAAAAGACGAATTTTCAACGAAATATATAAATTTTCAACCAAAAGTTGAGTAGTACATTTTTTATTAAGGGCAATTAATTTTCAATTTAAAAAAATATAGTTTTCTATAAAACAATTTAATTTTGTACCAAATAATGTAATTTTTTTTACCAAATTCTTGAATTTTAAAACTAAAAAGACGAATTTTCTACAAAAAAGTTAAATTTTTAACCCAAGGATTTGTTAAATTTTTAAGAAGAAAGTTAATTTTCAAAAAAATCTGTTGAATTTTTAGCATAATAGTTAAATTTTCAGTTAAAGCAATTAATTATTAACCAAAAAAACGACGAATGTTCAAAAAATTACATAAATTTTCAACCAAAAGTTGAGTAGTACAATTTTTATTGAGGAAAAATTAATTTTTAGTTTTAAAAAAAATATAGTTTTCTAGAAAAAAAATTAATTTTGTACCAAATAATTGTATTTTTTACCAAATTGTTGAATTTTAAAACTAAAAAGACGAATTTTCTACAAAAATGTTAAATTGTTTACCCAAGGATATGTTGAATTTTTAAGAAGAAAGTTAATTTTCAAACAAATATGTTGAATTTTAGGCAAATTAGTTAAATTTTCAGTTAAAAAAATCAATTATTAACCCCAAAAAAGACGAATTTTCAACAAAATATATAAATTTTCAACCAAATAGTGGAATTTTCGAAAAAGAAGATTAAGTTTTTGACGAAAAAGGACGAAGTTTCAACAAATTACATAAATTTTCAACCAAAAGTTGAGTAGCACATTTTTTATTAAGGACATTTAATTTTCAGTTTTAAAAAAATATAATTTTCTACAAATAAATTTAATTTTGTACCAAATAATTGGATTTTTCCCCATATTTTGGAACTATATTTGGAATATTTAACAAATTCTTGAAAAATTAACTTGTTTTCTTGAAAAATTAACTTATTTTCTTGAAAAATTAATTAATTTATTGAAAATTTAACTATTTTTTGAAAAAATAATATTTTAACCGAAAATTACACTGTATTTTTTTTAGTTCGTCCTTTTGGATTGATAATTTATCTTTTTTGTTTGAAATTTCTGATTTAATTTTCAGTTTAAAAAAAATAGTTTTCTGCAAAAAAATTTTATTTTGTTCCAAAAAATAGAATGTTTTACTAAAAAGAAGGTTAACAAGAAACCAAGAAAATTAACATCTAAGAAAGTAGTTGAACTTTCACCAAAAAATTTAATTGATATTTCAATAAAAAAATTTTTTTTTCTTATTTTTTTCTACCAAAAAATATAAATTATTAAGAACATACATGAATTTTTAACCAAATGGTTGAAAAAAAAAAAAAAAAGATGAACTTTCTGTCGAAAAAGACACATTTTCAACAAAATATATTAATTTTTAACCAAATAATTAGATTTTTTACGAAATTTTTGAATTTTAAAACTAAAAAGGTGAATTTTCAACGAAAAAAGTACATTTTTTACCCAAGGATTTGTTGAATTTTTAACAAAAAAATTAATTTTTAAACCAATCTGTAGGTTTTTCAACAAAACTGTTAAATTTTCAGTTAAACAATTAATTTTTAACCCAAAAAAAACAACGAATTTTCATCTATAATTGTGAATCTTCAACCAAGATAATTAACGTAGTTTAACTGTCAAGACAAATTTAATAGATTATATTTCAATAAAAAATATTTTATTCAAAAAAGAAAATTAATTTTCAACGAAAAAGGACGATTTTCAACAAAATATATAAATTTTCAACCAAAAAGTGGATTTTTCAGAGAAGAAAATTAATTTTCTACAGAAAAAGACGAATTTTCAACAAAATTTATAAATTGTCAACCAAAAAGTGAGTAGCACATTTTTTATTAAGGAAAAATTAATTTTCAGTTGAAAAAAGAAATATTTTTCTACAAAATATTTTAATTTTGTACCAAATAATTGAATTTTTGACTGAATTGTTGAATTTTAAAATTAAAAAGACGAGTTTTCAGCAAAATAGTTAAATTTTCAGTTAAAAAATGAATTGTTAGCCAAAAAAAGACGAATTTTCAACAAAATAGTGGAATTTTCAACAAAAAAAAAGATTAATTTTTCGACGAAAAATGAGGAATTTCCAACAAATTACATAAATTTTCAACAAAAAGTTTTAAAAAAATATTATTTTGTACCAAATAATTAGATTTTTCACCATATTTTGGAATTATATTTGGAATACTTAACAAATTCTTGAAAAATTAACTTGTTTTCTTGGAAAATTAATTTTTTTATTGAAAATTTAACTATTTTGTGAAAAAATAATATTTTTGACTGAAAATTACACTGTATTTTCTTTAGTTCCTTCTTTTGGATTGATAATTCATCTTTTTTGGTTGAAATTTCTGATTTAATTTTCAATTTAAAAAAAAATATAGTTTTCTGAAAAACATTTTTTTTTGTTCCAAATAATTGAATTTTTTACCAGAAAGAAAGTTAACAAGAAACCAAGAAAATTAACATCTAAAAAAGTAGTTTAACTTTCATCCAAAAAATTTAATAGATATTTCAATAAAAAAAAAAATTTTCTACCAAAAAATATGAATTATTAACAAAATACATAAATTTTTAACCAAATAGTTCAAATAAAAAAAAAAGAATAACTTTATACCGAAAAAAGGACGAATTTTCAACAATATATGTTAATTTTTAACCAAATATTGGAATTTAAAAAATAGGAGATGAGTTTTTCTACAAAAAAGGACGAAGTTTCTACAAATTACATAAATTTTCAATTAGATAGTTTGAACAATGAATGTGGTGCAAGTTTATAAATTTTTTCAACTAAATAGTGGAATTTTTAATTAAAAAAAAAGATGAATTTTTAACGAAATGTGAAGTATATAATTTTTCATTAAAGATAATTAATTTTCAGTTGAATAAAGAAATATTTTTCTACAAAATATTTTAATTTTGTACCAAATAATTGGATTTTTTACGAAATTTTTTAATTTTAAAACTAAAAACATGAATTTTCTACAAAAAAAGTTAAATTTTTTACCCAAGGATTTGTTGAATTAAGAAAATCATTTTTAGACCAATCTGTTGAATTTTTAACAAAATTGTTAAATCTTCAGTTAAACAATTAATTTTTAACCCAAAAAAAAACAACGAATTTTCATCTAGAATCGTGAGTCCTTAACTAAGAAAATTAACATCAAATAAAGTAGT
>JAWWLR010000148.1:17713364-17737066 GCA_035041075.1 Acraspis erinacei | reverse complement strand
AACTTATGTAATGGAGTTTCGGTTATAAAATAAGCAAATAAATATTAATATTTGCTGGGCCGATTATATTGTCCCTGAATAATAAATATCGTTGATAATGTTAATATATGAAAACTCAATATGTTTCTATATCAAAATTAAAAATAAGAATTTTTTTTAACTTCAATATGAACATTTGTATACAAGGAATTAATTAAAGCAAACGAAGGAACAGAAGATTACAACGTTTATAAACGAAAATAAATTTGGTATTTTTCCGTATAATTTTGTTTTACCTGGCACTAGATGCAAAATTTAGCGAAAGAAATTGAAGAAATTTTATATTTTCTTTCATAAATTTTGTAAACTTTAGTCGCATAGAATAAGGATTTTCTATTGTTCATTGTTGACCATTTTTTTTTAGATTATTTGAATAATTAACTACAATGTATTTTGATAATTTTACATTTTAATACATTGTGATTTTGAAGGAAAAATTTATAATAACAGAAAATTCAATACATATTTGAATGATTTTTTTATTAAAATATTAAAAGTTTTGTAAACCATATGTAATTAAAGAATTGCATATATCGCTATACGAAATTTGTAAAAAGTGTACAAATAAAACTTATATTTTTTGACAATTTATAATCATACTGCAGTGTAAATGTTTTCTATAAATGTTCTTCGCTGAATATTTTTTTCTATGATATTTAAATAATTATTAAACCAGGTAAAATGTGTTTTCATAATTTCATATTTCAATGATGAATTCTTTAACAACAATGTTTTTGGTAAATTTTTTATTTTATTAGTGTGTAATTTCTGAAAAAAATTTCCTTTCAGAACAGTAAGTTCCAATGATGACAGAAAGCTCAGTACACTTCATTTTCAAAATTAAAAGTTATAAAATTGTTGAAAAAACAAAACAAAAATTCGAAAGAAAATTTGTTATATAAGGGTTTAAAACTTTTTGTTGACTAATGTTTTCTCGTCATTGGTATTCTTACTACAATGTCAATTTTTTCATACAATTTTCTTTGACCGGAATTTTTTTAATAAGAATATTTGAATAATTATTTAAGTACAATATTTTTGTTAATTTCGTATTTTTACGACAGTGTGGTTTTAAAAGAAAAAATTTTATTTTCAAATATCTAATATCTAATGATAACAGGAAATTCATATAATTTTAACTAAAAAAAAAACGTAAGTGTTTGAAAATATTTATTTCTTACAGAAAATTCTATTAATTTTATTTTTTTTGCAAGAAATAGTTTAAAAAACTTCTTCATCAAATCTACGTCTACATCTAAGACTGCTATGCTTTTTGACAGCTTTGGCATGTTTTACCTAAATTAAAATTTAAAGTTACATAAGTTTGTATTTTTTATTCAAGAAATTATGTAATTTTCACATATTTAATCAAATTCACTGGTAAGGGCCACCATTGTCTGCCGAAACGTTTGAAGCAATGTAATTGGTTTATCATTTTTCCTTTTGTTTCAACGATTTTTTGCATAAATTAAAGTAATACGAAACTTGCATACTTTAACAAAGTCCATCTTCTTTTTAAACAATTATGTATATATAGGACACCACTAATCCATTTTTGTATTAAATATTTAATTTTAATCATTTTTATAACTTGTTATATTTTAAGCGAAGATATTCTGTTAACAATATATTTGACTCAGATGAAATAATAAATTAGAAGCTTATACATACTAGAATAAAGTTTGAAGAGTTATCGTCTGTGCTGTGCAAATAGATAATGAATACTTTTATCATTTCAGGCTGCCATTTGGCACTGTCTCAATCACTATGCTTTCCCGGATGCTATTTTCCTAGCAGAAAGATTGAGTGCTGAAGGTAATTTATTTAACAATTATTTATTAGAAATTACTTCGTGACGAGTAAGCGAACTAAACGAGATAAAAAAAAACAAGTTTTTGAACAAATTGAGACAATGATTGTTGTTGTATGTTTCAAATATTAAAAGTTTGATTATCAAACTGACTTTGGTGGAAAAAATGTTGCTTCTCGATTCATTACGTAAATTGGTAAATCTTATATAAAGATAATTTTAAGATGGTAAATATTCCTTGGTTTTACTTCCGGGAAACAACAGTGGTTTTATTAAAGGAAAGCAAATGTTGTTTCTATCATAAGTAAAGAAGAAATTATACATTTTTATACGATTGTTCGATTACTCCTCATTTAAGAACTAGAAACCAGGAATTATTGTCGAATTTAGTAAATTTTTAAAAACTCAAAGGTTTTCAGTTTCAAAATCAAGAAATTAAGATGCTTTTTTAATTACATTGGCAAGAAAAATTTTTAAAAACTCAAAGGTTTTCAGTTTCAAAATCAAGAAATTAAGATGCTTTTTTAATTACATTTGCAGGAAAAATCTCCGAATTCAAGCCTGACTTTTATAAGTTTTGGTCACATCTTTTGATTTCAAAAAATTTTCTTAAATTTGTTGCACCCTTATTGCAAGTGCTAACAATTTCGTCTTGAAATTTCAAATTTTTATGAAATATAACAATATAAATCATTTTCAAATAAAAGTTGAATAATTAAAGTATTAAATCTTTTAATATTAAAAAATTTCTAATTAAAAGCTATTAATTTTATTTTTAGATTAAAATATATATTTTTACAATTTAATACATTCAAAATTTTAGTTTCAAAATTCGGTAATTGAAAACGGTAAAACAAATAAAATTTAAAGCCTTTGAAACGAAGCACTTTTAGATAGAAAAATTTTCAATCCAAATAACTTCAAATTAAAACTTTGAGTATTGGAAATTTTCAAATTAGAAAACCGTAATAAATAGATTTTGAAATACTTTACTAATTTATTTAAAGTTAGGAGTGTTCTAAATTGAGGAATTTGGAATGTAAACATGGAAAAGGTTTTTTTAAATTATTTTAAAATAAAATAATTTTTAAATTAAATTATTCAAAATTGGTTGGCCTTAATATTTTCATGTTTTAAATAACAAATGTTTAAAATCAAATCAGTTTCAAGTAAATCTTTTAACATTAAACAGTTTGAAATTAAAAACTATTAATTGTATTTTTAGATTAAAAAGTAAAAACGATTTTGTTTACAATTCAGTGCATTAAAAAATCTATAATTCCAAAACTGAGTTTCATCAAGTATATTATCTATTATATTTTTTAATTATACAATTGTAAAGAAAAACGTCTGAAACGAAGTAATTTCAGATAGAAAGCTTTCCAATCTAAGTAACTTTCAATTAAAATGTTTAGGATTGGGAAATTTCAAATTCAGAAGCCTTAATTGAAATATTTTATTTATTTAAAGTTAGAAGTGTTCAAAAATGAGAAATTTTAAATGTTATAATTGAAAAGATTTTTTTGAATTATTCGAAATTTTTAAAAATTAAATAATCTTAAATTGAATTAATAAAAATTGCTTGGCCTTAAGATTTTAACGTTTCAAATTAGAAATGTTTAAATTTAAATAATTATCAAGTAATATCTGAATAACTGAAATATTAAATCATTTAATATTAAACATTTTTTCACTTAAACGATATTAATTTTATCGGCACATAAAAAAGAAAAATACTTTAGTTTACAATTTAACAATTTCAAAATTAATTAATTGAAAACGGTAAAAATAAATCTTTTCCTTCTGATAATTGATAAATTATACAATTTCAAGTTAAAAGCGTTTGAAAGAAAGTACCTTGAAATAAAAAACTTTCAAATCCAAATGAGTTCAACTTAAAACGTTGAGGATTAGAAATTAGGAAGCTTTAATAGATTTTGTAATATTTTATTAATTTATTTCTAGTTAGGAGTGTTCTAAAATTAGGAATTTTAACTTTAAACATGAAAAAAGTTTTTTTTTTAATTATTCAAAATTACTTGGCCTCAATATCTTCATGTTTTAAATTGAAAATTTTGAAAATCAAATCATTTTCAAGTAAAACTAAATAATGAACCTGTTAAACCATTTACTTTTAAAGCATTTTAAATGAAACGTTATACATTTTATTGTTAGATTAAAAAGTAAAAATGCTTTTTTTTTACAATTTAGTGCTTCCAAAATTCTACAATTTCAAAACTGAGTTTTACAAATTATATTATATTTCTTAAATTATACAATTTCAAATAAACACGTATGAAACAAAGTAATTACAGATAGAAACCTTTCCAATCTAATTAACTTCGAATTCAAATGTCTAGGATTGGAAAATTTCAAATTAGGAAACCCCAATTCAAATATTTTATTTATTTGAAGTTAGAACTGTTCAAAACTGAGTAATTTTAAATGTAATCAATGAAAAGTTTTTTTTTAATTATACGTGTATGTATAAATTATTAATTTATAATTTAATTTATAATTCATCTCTTGCTCGGCAATTCTTTATTTCAATTTAATATATTAGGTCAATTAGGTAATTTCAAATCTATAGTGTTTAAAATTCAACAATATTGTTTTTGTATCCTACAAATTTACCACATTTTTGTAAATTCAATCATTTGTAATTGAAGTAAGAAAAATGCGACAGTTTCAAATTCAAAATCTTAATAATTGAGTCATTTTACGTTTAAAGCCCTCAATATTTAAGAAGTTGAATTTTCATGATTTTGGAAAATTTCAAATTAGGAAACCCTAATTCAAATATTTTATTTATTTGAAGTTAGAACTGGTCAAAAGTGAGTAATTTTAAATGTAATCAATGAAAAGTTTTTTTTTTAATTATACGTGTATGTTAAAAATTAAATAATCCTAAATTGAATTAATAAACATTGCTTGCCCTTAATATTTTAACGTTTTAAATTAAAAATGTTCAAAATTATATGTTTTCAAAATTGCATAATTGAAAACGGTAAAAAAAATAATTTCCGTATAATAATTTATAAATTATGCGATTTCAATTTAAAAGCGTTTGAAACGAAGTACTTTTAGATAGGAAACTTTCAAATCCAAGAGACTTCAACTTAAAACGTTGAGGATTGGAAATTTAAAAATAAGAAAGCTTTAATAGATTTTGTAATATTTTATTTATTTCTAGTTAGGAGTGTTCTAAAATGAGGAATTTTGAATTTAAACATGAAAAAGATTGTTTTTAAATTATTTAAAACAGTTAAGAATGAAATAATTTTTTAACTTATTTATTCAAAATTGCTTGGCCTTAATATTTTCATCTTTTAAATTGAAAAGTTTTTTAATCAAATCATTTTTCAAGTAAAAATGGAATAATTCAAGAGTTAAAACGTTTAATATTAAACAATTTACATTTAAAAGCTATTAATTTTACAATTTGATTAAATAGTAAGAATTCTTTTCTTTACAATTTAATGCACTCAAATGTCTACAATTTCAAAATTGTATTATTGGAAACGGTGCCAATAAATATAGTCTGCCTGAAATTTTATAAATGACATAATTTCACATTAAAAGAGTTTGAAACAAAGTAATTTTAAATAGAAAGCCCTATTTTAAATATTTTATTTATTTAAAGTTAGGAGCGTTCCAAATTGAGGAATTTTGAATGTAAACATTGAAAAGTTTGTTTTATTGTACGAAATTGTTAAAAATTAAATAATCTTCTATTGAATTAATAAACATTGGTTGGCCTTAATATTTTCACGTTTGAAATTAAACATGTTTAAACTTACATAATTCTCAAGTAAAAACTCAAGTAAAGAAAATGTCAAGTTAAAAGCGTTTGAAACGAAGTACTTTTAAATGGAAAACTTCCCGATCCAAATAATTTCCAATGAAAAGGTTGAGGATTGGAAGTTTTTAAATGAGAAAGCTCTGATAGATTATTGAAATATTTTATTAATTCATTTTAAGTTACTAGTATTCTAAAATGAGGAATTTAGCATTTTAATATTGAAAATTTCTCTTATTTATTATGTAAAACCGTAAGAATGAAATAATTTTAAATTTAATTATTCAAAATTTCTTTGCCTTAATATTTTTACGTTCTAAATTGAAAATGTTTAAAATTTAATTATCTCAAATTAAATCTTACAAAACGAAAAACTGTTTTAAACGGAAAAGTGATTAAATAAGTTAATTTTTTTTTAAATTTGAACATTAAAAATGAAGCCTTCGAATGGTTTGTAAATGATATGTTTAAATTAATTACGAAATCTATCCAGGAAAATCTTTCTTATACCTAGAATTTCGCTTTTAGGCCTGCAAATTCAACTATTTTTGTTTTCTTTCTTTTGAGTGTAATTTTGGTGTCATTCAATTTTCAGTGGACACAGAAGAAACACTCTTTCTTCTTGCAACATGTTACTATCGCTCGGGAAAAGTCAGACAAGCTCACGCCCTTCTTTCGAAAAAGACACCGACTTCTCCACAATGCAGGTTTCTGCTCGCAAAATGTTGTTACGATCTCGAGAAGTAAGTTAAATTTCATTCCCTGCATTCACTCTTTAAAAGTAAAGGGGCTTTCAACTATTTCAATTAATCGAATGTAAACCGAAAATGCGTGATGTTTTTAAAAAAGAAATTGCACACACAAAAACAGGTATGCGGATGCGGAAGCGGCGATAATTGGCGGATATTATAAGCAAGTAAAAAGTCTAGACGAAATAGTAACACAGTTTGGCGACGAGGCCTGCTTTTGCCTTCAAGTAATGGCAAAGATCTACTACAAAACGATGAAGACGGTAAATATAAACTCAAAATCAGTTCTCTTTTAATTGAATTTTGCCGAGTTCTGAAAACAAATTTTATCGATATTCAGGACTGCTACAGGGCACAGTATTTAAAACTGACCAGGGAAATCATGACAGAGCCAGGGAATTTTGTCATTCTTGTTGGTTCAAAATTTAACTGTTTTGTTTAAAATTATTATTTTTTCTATATTCAGAATTCTGATCGTTTTTTCCCGCGACCCTATAACTGGTTTTAGTTGGAATATTAACTGTCTTCAGTGCAAAAGTAAACTATTTTGCTGAAAATTCGTTTGGTTCTAGTTGAAAATCAAATTTTCTTTAGCTGAAAATTTAACTTATATTTTTGCTTGGAGGCTTACCTGTTTTCAGTTAAAAATTCACTACTTTATTTAAAAATGAATCTACCCCATTTTTGTGTGAAAAATTGATATTTTTAAATAGAAATTTAACCTTTTTGTCGACAAAATAACGTCAGTACTTTAAGTTGTTCTATTTTTGGTTCAGAAGTAATTTATTTGGCTGTATATTCGTTTTTATAATTGAAAATTGATTTTTATAACTGAAAATTTAACTTTTCCATTTTTGGTTGATAATTTATCTTCTTTTTTAGTTCATTTTTTTGGTAATAAATTATTCTTTTGAGTTAAAAATAAACTTCTTTGGTTTAGTATTCATCATTTTGGTTAAAATATAATTTCTTCAGTAGGAAATTCAACAATTTTGTTGAAAATTTGTTTTTTTTCTAGTTAAAACTTGATTTTTTCGATGATAATTTATCTTTTTTAGTTGAAAATTCATTTGTTTGGTTAATAATTTAACTATTTATTCGAAAATTCATTCGTTTGGTTAATAATTTAACTATTTATTAGAAAATTCATTTTTTTACTGGAAATTTAACTGTTCTATTTTTGTTTAATAGTTCATTTCTTTGGATTATTATTCGTTTTTTATTGTTGTAAAATTATTTTTCTAATTCATTTAACTATTCTATTTTTGTGTGAAAAATGAATATTTTTTTAATAGAAATTTAACCTTTTTGGTCGACAAAATAACATAAGTACTTTAAGTTGTTCTATTTTTGGTTCAGAAGTAATTTATTTGCCTGCATATTCATTTTTTTCATTGACAATTGATTTTTCTAACTGAAAATTTAACTTTTCCATTTTTGATTGATAATTTATCTTCATTTTTAGTTCATTTTTTTGGTAATAAATTATCCTTTTGAGTTAAAAATAAACTTCTTTGGGTTAGTATTCATCATTTTAATTTAAAATTCATTTCTTTAGTTGAACATTCAACTATTTTTTTCAAAAATTTGTTCATTTCTAGTTAAAAATTAATTTTTTAAACTGAAAATTTAACTATTCCATTTTTGCTTGGAGCTTTACATTTTTTAGTTAAAAATTCATTTCTTTAACTGAAGATTGAACTATACCATTTTTATGTGAAAATTTGATATTTTTGTATAGAAATGTAATTTTTCTTAGTTGAAAATCCATTTGTTTGGTTAATAATTTAACTATTTCTTTTAAAATTCATTTTTTTACTGGAAATTTAACTGTTCTATTTTTGTTTAATAGTTCAAAAGTAATTTGTTTAGCTGCATTTTCGTTTTTTCATTGAAAATTGATTTTTCTAACTGAAAATTTAACTTTTCCATTTTTGGTTGATAATTTAACTTTTTTAGTTGAAAATTCATGTATTTTGTTTTAAAATGTCATGTTTTTTGGTAATAAATTATTCTTTTGAGTTAGAAATCCAACTTTTTAGTTAAAAAAAAAACTTCTTTGGTTTAGTATTCATCATTTTAATTAAAAATCCATTTCTTTAGTTTAACAGTTAACTATCTTTTTCAAAAATTTGTTCATTTCTAGTTAAAAATTAATTTTCTTAACTGAAAATTTAATTATTCCATTTTTGTTTGGAGATTTACATTTTTTAGTTAAAAATTCATTTCTTTAATTGAAGATTGATCTATACCATTTTTGTGTGAAAAATTGATCTTTTCTATAGAAATTTAATCTTCTTAGTTGAAAATTCATTTTTTTGGTTAATAATTTAACTATTTTTTTTGAAAATTCATTTTTTACTGGAAATTTAACTATTCTATTTTTGTTTTAAAATGTATCCTTTTTAATTGTAAAATCATGTATTTTGTTAAAAAAATTGTGTTTTCTGGTAGATAATTAATCTTGGGCTAAAAATTCAATTACTTGGCTAAACATTAATTTTTTTAAATCTAATATACATCATTTTAGATAGAAATTAATTGGTGTTGTGGAAAATTTAACTATTTTGTTGAAATATCTTTTTTTTTAGTTGAAAATTATTGTCATTTTTGTTGAAAATGCAACTATCCCGTTTTTAATTGGAATTTGTTATTTTGTAGTTGAAAATTATTATTTTTTAAATTCCTATTTTTGTTTTTTTGTTTAATTCTACGATTTGTAATCGATAATTAAAATATTTTTGGTCAAAATATCAACTATTTCACTTTTAGCTGAGAATTCAATTCTTTACCGAAGATTCATCACAATGGTTGAAAATTTCTTGGAAATTAATTGTTTTTACTGAAATTTTAATTCTTTTCTTTTTACTTCAAAATGTATCTTTCTTAGTTGAAAACTCAACTTTTTGGATGAAAATTAATGTATTTTATATATGACTTACGTAATTTGTAGATAAACCCTCATAAAATTTTGTATGACTATGGTCAGTAAAAGTATTTCAAATAAATTTAGAAACAAACCTTTTTTTGCATTAAAATTATTGATTTAGCTGTCATGTTGTTTTTCTACCTAAAAGAAAAATGTAGACTCAGGAAATTTTGAAATTGAGATTCTGTAGCAACCCTGATATTATTTTTTAATATTACTTCTTTTTTTAATTTAGGTAAGAGCGAACGACGCGCACAGATTAGCACTGAAACTAAATCCATTTCTGTGGCACTCGTTCGAGGAACTTTGCAACGTGGGGGAAAAAGTCGACCCAACGAAAGTATTTCAATTAGAAAAATTGGATAGCTTTTCAATGTGTCATGGTTCCATGCCTATTGTTCATTATGTATCAGATCCGGATCTCGCCTTGCCGGTTAACCCTAATACTACCACTCCTACGCCAAATAGTAATAACATGTGAGCTTTTCGATTTTTTAAAAAAATTACTTTATGCAAGTCGACAATTCGACAGCTTTTATTATTTCATTAAAAATGTTTTAATTTTCTCTAGGTTACACTCTACGATAGAAGAAAGTCCACAAGTACCCTTGCATAACAATTGCTCATCACCAAGGGGAAAACCGCCTCGATATCGGAGCATGTTTAGCAATTCTTTGAGTCCTCTGACCCCCAGTTTTGGAATTTTGCCTCTCGATTCCAATACTCCGGAACCTGCAGTTTTACCTAGCATTACAACTCTCACAGAGGCAAACGATCAGAAAAGTCTAGCGAAAAGGGTCAGTAGTTTGAGAGCACATGTGGGGGTAAGAGTTTCATTTGGATTTTATTAGATTCACACACAGGGTGACCACTGGATCCTGAATTTTATATATTTTTTTCTGATTTTTAGTAAAAAGAAAACATTAAATACAATTTGCGGTCATTACAGAGTGTCACCTATGTCGCTTATTTTGGAAATTTGTCACCTGTTCGCCTTTATTTTGTTGAGAAATTAAAATTTTATTTCAAATTGCAATTTGCAATGCCTTGGAGTTAATTTGTGTGAGCTGAAATGATAGTGAATTTATTTCCTGCTCGGCAATTTTTTAATTCTTATTGCTTCAATTTCACAATTTTAATTTTTTAATTCTTGTATTTTTAATTGTTTATAAAATGTGAAAATATACAATTTTAAATGTTTTATTGCAAAGTCGCATAGCGAGTAGCTTTTATTATGTTTCAAATTAAGAAGATTTTCAAAATCTTAATAATTGAGTAATTTTACGTTTAAAGACCTCAATATTTAAGAAGTTAAATTTTCACTATTTTGAAATTAAATCATTTAAGATTCTGCAAATATATTTTAATTTTTTGAATAATTTTAGATTGAAACATGCAAAATCGTGTGGTATCAAAATTGAAATCCTTCATAGCTGAGCGATTAGAAATTAAACCCTTTAATACTTGAATAACTATTATTTTCAAACCATCAGAATGGAAAAATATCACATTAACATTTGGAATATTAAACAATGTTAAATTAAGAGCATTTGACATTAAATAATAGTGGATTTCAACATTATTGTACAATTTTAATTTGAAATCCATCATATTTTAATAATTTTAAATTGAGGATGCTACAAATTTCCTAATTTTATTTTTATACTTTATAAATTGAATAATTTTAAACTAGTAGCAAGTAAAATTTAATACCTATTAACTAAATTATTTAAAATTATATGATCATATTTTATTTCAAATTGCAAAGAAAAATTTTAAATATAAAAAGATAAGTTTCAACCAATTTTTAGAGTTTAATTTTTTGCATTAAAAGCCGCCTTGTATGAAATTTAATTTGTGCAACATTGAACAAATTCCAACTAAAAGTCATTAACGTTATTTGTAAGTGAGTCAATGTCAAATTCAATGTTAATATTTTTCTGTTTGAAGACCTGAAAATAAGAAATTTTCAATTTGAGTGGCCTCTATTTATGAATTATATGTACAATTTTTAGTATTTGTTATTTGGAGTCTTACATTTTTTATTTTCCACTTCAAACTCTTCAAAATTCAAATGTAGAATTTTATTATTCCGCATTAGATCTTTAAATTTAAATATTTTTAATTTTATATGTACTGCAATGACTGAATTTGTAAAATCGTGGACACCCTAAATTAAATTTTATTAAATTTTCAGTGTCATTTTATTAAAGGTTTTCATATCTAATTAGATTTTCTAATTACTAATCTAAATTGAACTTTTTTCAGCAATTAATGTCGAGAAAAGAAACACCATTGCAGCAGGGAAAGCCTGTGTTTTCGCAATCGGGAAATACTAGCAATACAGTGAATATCGTGACGGTTACACCCACGACACCTACACCAGCTCCACCGACTCATCAGGGTCCCAACGTCAGAAGATCCTCGAGGCTCTTCAGTCATAGTTATTCAGTAAAAGTAAGCTGTTTTCTCTTTAGTATTATCTATACACCTGACCGGGAAATCGGGAAATGACCGTAACTTTGATTCAGTGAACGTTATTTTTAAAAGTGGTTTCGTGTATGTGATCAAAGATATTATATCTTTGCATGTGATTACTTAGGGCGTCTACTCTACCTGGAAAATCTGGAATTGTCAGGGAATTTTCATATGCATGGAAAATCATGGAAACATCAGGGATTTTTTTTTAAGGCAGGCTGGTGACCGAGAAATAACAGGAAAATTGCCGGGCATTAAATTAAAAAACCGGGAATTTATTTCTGATCGTAGCAAAACTCAAGTCTTCATTATTTGAATAATTTTGGTCAATTTAGAAAAGTGATTTCTACTTTATTTACAGTTGCAGGGAATATTAATGAAAATAGATATCCGTTTTATATTACGACAGGGAGCCTCGGTAAAGAAATATAATTTCACTAAAAACAGGGAATTTTTTACCTGGAATAGGAATTTTTTTAAAGAATTAAAACTGCGATTTAGAAGAAAGGAGTTTAAAAAATCCGATCCAAGTCAAAATTCGTCACAATTTAAAAGTTCCTTCTTCCAAATTAGAGAAAAATATGGTACTTTTAAGTCGATTATAGAGTAGAAGTAGTATTTTGAAGAGGAAATATTTTTGAATTATAACTAATATATATATATATATATATATATATATATATATATATATTTAGGTTTTTTGTTGGAAATTTAGTTTTTTTACTTGAAATTTCAACTACTTGCAATTAAAAACTAAAATCTTTGATTAAAAATTAAATTTGTTTCTTGGAAGATTTGTCATTTTGCAATTGAAAATTCATCTCTTTTTAAAAGTCTAACTACTTTGTTGAAAATAAATTTGAATTTTTGTTTAAAATTAAGAATTAGATTTTTGACGGAAAATCAAATGTTCTAGTTTTGGTTGAAATTTTATCTTCTTCGAATGAAAATTCAACTATTTGGTTGAAAATTGATATTTTTCATTTAAAAATCAAACTATTTTTTTGAAAATTCATGCCATTTGTGGAAAATTAGTTTTTTTTTTCTTAGAAAATGAATTTTATTGTTTGACAATTCATCTTTAAAGTTTTAATTTCTTTAAAGTTAAAAGTTCATTAGTTTGGTTAAAAGATTATTTTTTCTACTCAAGATTTAACGTATTTCGTTTTAAAAAATCGACCATTTTCGTAAAACATCGATTTTTTTGGTTGAAGTTGATTTTTTCTTTGAAACTTAATCTCCTGGTTTAAAAATTCTTCGTTTTGGTAGAAAATTCAAGTATTTACAGTTAAATATTCATCATTTTAGTTGAAAATTCATCTTTCGGAATAAAAATAAATTTATTTGTTTAAAAAATGAATTCTTTTGTTGAAAATTATTTTCTTTATTGAAGATTCATAATTTTGATTAAAAGTTCATTTCCTTGGTTAGAGAATGAGCTATTTTATTAAAAATTTGTTTCTTTTGAATATTTTTGAATATTATAGTTGAATATTCTATAATTTTAGTTAAAAATTTGTTTTTTTTTAGTTGAAAATTCGTATTTTTTGCTCAACATTGATTTTCTTAATTTAAAACATAATTATTTAGGTTTTGGTTGACAATTTATCTTTTTTAGTAAAAATTTTTGTTGTTGTTGAAACTTCAACTATTTCAGTAAAAAATTGCATTGTGTTAGTTAAAAACTCATTTTTTTATTTGTTTAAAATATAACTATTCCAATTGAGGATTCATAATTTTAGTTTAAAATTCAGCACTTCAGATGAAATTTTTACTTTTATTTGATCAGAAAAATTGAAAAGCTTGACCTTTTAAACCCGGGAATTTCAAATTGTCCGCCGAATCGCCATCCTGTTAAGTCGGGGAATTTTTTCGAAGGCGTGCTTAATTTGTTTAAATTGCAATATAAATTTGAATTACAATGATTCTTCAGTTTTTAAAGTAGATTTATATTACCTTATTTAACAACTTTGTTAAGAAGCCTTTTTATGATTTGAAATTAATTTTTTTAACTGAAACTTTATCTATTTTTTGTTTAAATTGATCGTTTTCAGTTAAAAATTGAAGTTTCTGGTACAAAATTCATGTAATTTGTTGAATATTCGTTCTTTAACGGTATTAAATTAGTCTTCTTGTTTAAGAAATCATCTTTTAGCTAGAAAATTCAACAGTTTGTTTGCAATTTTTTCTCCCTCTTGACCGAAAATGAACTAATACCTTTTTCGTTGAGAATTCGTCTTTTTGGAATACACATTTGGTTACTTGATTGAAAGTTAAACTCTTTTATTGAAAATTAATTTTTTTGTTGAAGATTCATCATTTGAACTGAAAATTCATCTTTCTGGTTGAAAATCAGTTTTTTTTTAGCTGAGAATTAATTTTTATTACTAAAAATTAAAATTCATTTAAAAATAATCTTCTTGGTTGAAAATTCAATAATTTTAGATAAAGGTTAATAAATTCAGTTGTTTTTTCATCTTTTTTAATTTAAAATTGAACTATTCTAGTTGAACATTTACCATTTTAACTGAAAATGTAACTTTTCCAATTAAATATTGTATCATTTTATTTAAAAATTCATCTTTTTGGTTAAAAATTGATCATTTTAGTTGAAATTCAACTGTTTGGTTGAAAATTTGTCTTCTCTAGTTAAAGATTCAACTATTTTGTTAAAGAATCATGTATTTTGATGAAAAATCGTTTTTTTTGTCTAGAAAATTAATCTTATTGTTTGAAAATCAATCTTGATGTTCGAAAATTCATCTTTCATCTTTTTGATTGAAAATTTAAGTATTCCAATTAAATAGTAATCATTTTAGCTGAAAACTAATCTTTTTGGTTGAAAGTTAAACTCTTTTGTGATAAATTCATTATTTTATTTTAAAATTAATCTGTTCCAGTTCAATATTTTTTATATTAGTTAAAAATCTGTCACTTTGGGTCAACATTTTTTTCCCGGAAAACTAATTTTTTTAATTGAAAATTGAACTGTTCAATTTTTGGTTGAAAACTGATATTTTTCAGTTCAAAAATCAACTATTTGGTTGAAAATTGATCTTTTTTAGTTTAAAATTCAACTATTTGAGTGAGAATTCATATATTTTGTTCAAAAATCGTGTTTTTGATTGAAAATTATTTTTTTGGACGATAATGCAACTATTTGGTTAAAAATTCATCTATCTTGTTGAAAATTTAATTATTTTATTTGTAAATTTATGAATTTAAAGCAGTTTAAATTTAATTTAATATAGCAATATAAAAAATTATACCTGGAAATATCTGAGATATCTGGAAAAAACCTGGTAATTTTTTTCCGGGATTTGAGTAGACACCCTTTTACTCTAATTCTGAGTTGGGACAGAAAATTTGTGAGTAAATTATTATCATTTGGAATAAGGAATCTTCTAAATTATCTAAAAGAATTATAATTCTGAGATGGGAATTAAGAAATTTCTTAGGATTTCACCGGTTTAAAAATATTTCACGGTATTTCCAGTTTAAAACTTTTTTAAAGATTTTAGGATATATAAAAAGATTCCATCATATTTTATAAGATTTATGAGGATTTCGATGATTTTAGGGAATTTTTTCAAATATTTGAAGAGATTTTCAAATATTTCTTGCAATTGATTTTAATTGATTTGGAATTCAACCTGAATTCTTATTAATTTATCCTGTAGTATTTTTAATTCTCTGAATTCTTCTAAATTCACCAAATTGTACTCTATTATTTCTTAGCTCTTGCTTAATTCAATAAAATTTTTTCATATTTTTTAATTGTTTTCAATTCATTTGCATTTTTTTAATTCACCTTGAATTTGTTCTGAACTTCATCGAATTTCTCTAATTTCGCTTAAATTCCAGTTTTTTAAAAATTTCATTCAATTCACTTGAATTATTTTGAGTTTAAATTAAATTGTTTTGTAGTCTTATGAATTGATCTCGAATTCGTTCAATTTTAGCTGGTAATTTGTTTATTTTGATTAATTTTTCGGTTAAAATAGGTCACTTGTTTAAACAAATTAAGCTGTTTACCCCTCAGAAAAATAAGTAGAAAATTCGTAAATTCAAAATTAAAATTTTTTTCCATTTACAAAAGGTTCTACATTAAAAATCTTACAAGATTAGAATTGTGGTCTTTAAATATTAATTGTCGGGTAAAGTGAAAAATGAGTCAGGGAAAAATCAGAGAATTTTAAAAATTAAGTTTTGCGGCCAGCCTGGTCATGGGATTTCAGTAAAGAAATATATTTTGAGTTTAGGACAGGGAATTTCCCTGAAGAATTATAATTTTTACTTTGGCACAGGGAATTTCAGCAAAGAATTATAATTTTGATTTTGAAATAGGGAATTTTAATCAAGAAATGTAATTTAGAAAATTGTGAGAGTGAAATTCTGTAAAGAATTATAATTTGGCTTTGGGATAGGGAATTTTATAATAGAATTGCGATTTGATTTAGAAAATTTGATAAATGAATTATTCTTCTGAGTTTGGACACGGAATAAATAATTTTAATATAAAAAAAAATTCCATGAAGATTTATAAGTTTGACTTTCGAACAGAGAATTTTGTAAGGAATTATAATTTTGTCTTGTAGCAGCGAATTTTCCCTGTTCCAAGTCAGAATTCGTCAGATTTTGAAAATTCTCTGCCCCAAATAAGCATTTTTTTAAATCGAAAATTCTTCTTTTTTATAAATAAAATTTTGTCAGAATTTAAAACTTCACTCTTCAAAATTTTAGAACGAAGAAAATATTTTGAATAAACATAATTTGTACATGGAGGAGGGCATTTTTTGAATTAAATGTAATTTTAAAAATAATTTTAATTCTGCTTTAGAAAAAGAGAATAAAAAATTACCTGTTTATATTCATTTTAATGATATAATTAACTGTCTTTTACAAAATTTCCTGTTCAGAATATGAATTTTTTTAATCTTTCAAAATGTTTAGATTTTAAAACCCCATCCCTAATGTTAATTTCTTTTAGGAAAATAATAAATCTCCAAATCGGAATAAGTTTACAACCCCAAAGTCACCATCTCGAAAGTCAAAAGCAAGACTGGCGAAAACTAATCTAAACAAGACGAATTTCAATGAATTGAATGAAAGGAATAAAAGCGAAAAGGAGAAGAGCGAGATCCTTGCTTCGGAAAAAATGACGGCCAATACGAATGCTCTGAATCAATCAAATGCCGCTCATACAGCATTAAATCTACAAAAGCAATGTGCAGGTAACAAAAAAATGCAAATTGTGGGTTCTAATTTAAAAAAATAAATAAATTTCCTAGCAATTCTAATGTTATGATTTCATTAAATAAAATAATTTTCCGATTGCAGAAGGATTGATGTCACTTTTAAGAGAATTTGGCATGGCCTACCAACATTTAACACAATATAATTGTGCAGAGGCAATTGAAATACTGAGTATTTTACCTCGGCAACATTATCACACAGGCTGGGTGCTTTCGATGTTGGCACGCGCTCACTTTGAAATGATTGATTACAAGAAAGCCTCTAGGTGAATATATCTCTTTTTTTCTTTAGAATTGTGAATTTTTATTCTCTCTTTGGATATTTCATTGAAAAAAAATCACTTGAATTTTCAGCTATTTCCAACAAGTGAGAAACTTGGAACCCCAGAGGACAGAACTGATGGAAATTTACAGTACTGTTTTGTGGCACTTGCATGCTGAAGTGCAACTTTCTACACTTGCTCAGGATCTCGTTTCCGAAGATAGACATTCTCCGGCTGCTTGGTGCGCTACTGGAAATTTATTCTCCGCACAGACGGAACATGAGACTGCAATTAAGTTCTTTCAAAGGGCGATTCAGGTTCGTTCCACAATATCTTTTTGCTTTCACGTCGATTTTTTTCTATTTTACATTTACAGGGTTGCTACAAGACCTGGATTAAAAAAAAAATGTTGATGAATTTCTATAAAATTTCCTACTAACCGGGAAGTAGTCTGGAATTTTGAGCAGCCGGGAAAAAGTCGGGCATTTTTTAGAAAACCGGGAACTTTTTAGATGTTTTTTTTTACTTTTGCAATAAATATCGCCTTGCGCTTTGATAAAAATTGTGTTTGGAATATTGTTCAAATATTAAAATCGTATTTTTTGATTGAAAATTCATCTTTTATGGTTGAAAGTTCATTCTTATTAATTAAAAAGTCTACTATCATATTTTTGGTATAGAATTCATCTCTTTTGGTTAAAAACTCTAATATTTGGTTAAAAATTTAATTATTTTGTTGGAAATGTAACTATTTTCTTAAACAGTCATCTTTTCTGAGTGTAAGTCATTTATTTTTATTTGAAAAGTCTACTGTTATACATATTTTTAATTCTGTATTCATATTTTGGTTAGAAATTTTACTATTTGGTGGGAAATTAAATTATTTGGTTGAAAATTCAACTATTTTCTTATTTAAAAGAACTTTTTAGTTTAAACTAAACTTTGTTATTGGATATTCGTAATTTTGATAGAAAATCCATTCTTTTGGATTGAAAATTCGATTTTTCGTAGAAAAGTTATCTGTTTTGGTGGAAAGTTCAATTTTTGTTCATTAAAAAGTCTATTATCATATTTTTGGTACATTTACATTTACATTACATTCACATTTACATTTTTGGTTCAGAATTAATCTTTTTTGTTTCAGAATGCTCCTATTTAGTTCAAAATTTAATTATTTTGTTGAAAATTCAACAGGTTTCTTAAACAGTCATCTTTTGTTGTTTGTTAATAATTTATTGTTATTTGTAAAGTCTACGATTATATTTTAAATTCTGAATTCATATTTTGGTTAGAAATTTTACTATTTGGTGGAAAATTTAATTATTTTGTTGAAAATTCAACTGTTTTCTTAAAAAGTCATATTTTGTGTGAAAAATTCAACTTTTTGTTTGGAAATGTGTCATTTTGGATAGCAAATTTGTCCTTTTCGACTGAAAATTCATTTTTTTTTATTTCGGCTAAAAATTCGAGAATTTGGTTGAAGGTTCATAATCGTTGGTTGAAAATTGAACTATTTGGTTAAAAATTTAACTCCTGTGAAAAGGTTCTTTTTTTTAGCTTGAAAGTTCTACTATTTAGTTTTAAATGCAACTATTTGGTAAAAAATTAATTTTTTTGTTTAAAAAGAACTACTTTATTAAAAATTCATTTATTTGGTTGATGATTCACAATTTTAGTTGATAAACCTTTTTTTGTTCAAAATTTAATTATTCAGTTAAAAATTATGTTTTCTAGTTGAAAATTAATTTTTTTAACTGAAAATTAAACTCGTACACGTTTGGTTCAAAATTTATCTTCTTTGAAAATTCAAATATGTGTTTTGAAACTCCTCTATTTGGTTGGAAATTCCTTTAAAAATTCAAATATTTGTTTGTAGTTTTATGTACTTTGTCAAAAATTCGTCTATTTTGATAGAAAATTCATGTTATTGGTTGAAAATGAGTTTTTTCTTATTTATATTTAATTTTTTCAACTAAAAATGTAACTATTCAATTTTTTGTCGAAAATGTATCTTTTTTGATAGAAATTGAATAGAAGAGTAGTCTCATGAGCGCGTCAATGGGTTAAAAATTAATTTATGTGGTTGAAAATGTAACTATTTTGTTGAAATTTTGTTTCTTTTTTGGTAGAAAATTTATTTTACTTAAAAAGTAAATTTTAAAAAATTGAAAATTCACTTTTACTAATCCATTTTTTGTAGAAAAGCTAACTATTCTATTTTTCGTTAAGAATTCATTTCTTTGGTTGAAAGAAAATAGTTAGTTAAAAATTAGTTTTTTTTTATAGAAAATTCATCTTTTGGGTTGAAAATTCCACTGTTTGGTCAAAAATTCATATTTTTGGTTGAAAATCATTCACTGTGATTAAAAATTAATTTCTTTGGCTGAAAGTTCGATTATTTTTAGTTGCAAATTATTTTTTTAGCGAAAGCTACAACTATTCCATTTTTCTTGAAAATTTATATTTTTTAGTTGAAAATTCATCAATATTTCCGAAAACTCGTTTTCTTGTTTCTTTTAAAAGTTGACATTTCTAATTGCAAATTCAACTATTCTAGTTTTGGTTTGAAAACTTATCTTTTTTATTTGAGAATTTACATAATTTATTGAAAGTGTATCATTTATGGTAGAAAATTCATTTTTTGGGTTTAAAAATGAATTATTTTGCTGAGAATTCATTTTTTTTGTTGGAAAATTGATAGTTTCAACTGAAAATTTAATATTTTATTTTTAGTTAGAAAATATTTTTTTTTATAAAAAAAAAACTATGTTTGTTCAAAATTCGTTCTTTTTTTGTTGCACATTTATTTTTCTAACATTTTATCTATTCTAATTTCGGTTGAAAATTGATCTATTTTAGATGAAAATCCATGTAATTTGTTGAAAATAAATATTTTTTTGGTAGAAAATTAATCTTTTGGGTAGAAAATTCCACTTACTATTTTGTTAAAATTTCATATTTTTCGTTGAAGATTCATCATTTTAGTTTAAAAATTCATTTCTGTTCAAAATTGATCTTTTCGATTTGAAAACTCAACTAAAAAGTGTTTAAAATGTATTTAGAAACAAATTTTTGTTTGCATTATTATTATTAATCTTCTAGATCTAGGGGTATGGTTGATTTTATACCTAGAAGAATGTATAAATTGGGATATTGTAGCAACCTTGAATAAGGCACTGTTTAATGCGAATAATATATTTTCTATTACTTTGACTTCTTTTACCATTCAAATTAAGCGCCCCCGTTCAAATTTGAAGCGATACATTTTGCCGCAAAATTTAAATAATGTAATTATTATTAATAAATTCAGGGTGGCCGCTGGACCGGGAAACCGGAAAATGACCGGGAATTTATTTCTTGACAGGGAATTTTACACATTTTCAGAAGAAGAATCTGTCCACGTTCGATTTCAACCGTTTTTAATATAATGAGTTGAATTGATATCCTTTTTAATTATAATATCATTCAGTTTACAATGCGCAATTCTAAAATCTTTTACTTTTAAAATTCTTCATTTTAGAGTTTTATTTTTAAGCGTATATTTTTAATTTAAAGAATTTGAAAGTTCAGTCTTGAAGACTTACACAGTTAAAAATTAAAAGCGTTTGAAGTTGAATATTTTTGATTAAAAACAGGCTTATTCTATGAACTGGGAATATAAATAAATGAATAAATAATTTTTTTAATGGATCTGTACTTTAAGTATTAAAAGCTAAACAATAATTTATTTGATAAAACGATTATAAATTCGTTTTAAGTTTAAGAATTTCCAGATTGTTACTGTTTCAATTCGAAAGGCTTTGTCATTAAAGAAATTTAAAGGTGCGATTGCAATATTTGACTGTTAACCCTATACGTTACAATTTTTATTGTTCTAATGAAGAAATGTTGAATCTGTAAGCTGTAAGCGAAGCGAAATTGTTTAATTTTTATGTAGAAATAATAACTGAACACTCATTATTTGTAGACAAAATTTGAGTAATTTTGAGAATTTTGAAATTTTGAAAAGATTCAAAATTAATTTAAAGCTTGAAATGATGTCAATTAATTTAAATGAAGTATGTGGAAATTTGTTCAGAACTTGCAAACATGTTTAAAAGTGGATGTTTAAAATCTTCCAGGGTCTTTTTGGACAATTTTGAAAATCTCTTAAAATCTATTTAAATATTCTGTTAAAATAATTTTTCAAAATGAAAAATCATTTTCAATTTTTCTACGAAAATTAAGAAAATATTTTTATTCGATACGAATAGTCGAATTTTGTCGGTACACACAGTTGGTTTAAATTATTTGATATAATTTCAAGTTCAAAATTTATTAAATTTGCAAAAAATTCAAATAATTATTTAGTAAATGCATTTACTTGAATCCTATTTCATAGCATAACGAAATTATTTTTTCGCTGTGGGAATTTTTATTTGAACCAGACAAATCTTCTCTTGATTTAAAGAAATGGATTCTTTGACTGTATTTTCTTGATTAAGATAAATATTTCTTACATTTAATTAAATAATTTTCTTGATTCAAAAGGTCTAGATTCGTTAAAATCTTATCAGTCTTTCAAATAAATAATTATTTATATCACAAGAATATAATTAAGTCAAAATATGCTTATATATAATATATAATTTATTTCTGTGGTTGAAAGAGAAGCTTCATTTCATTAATGAGATTAAATTTTTTAATGACAAGTTGCACATTTACTTAAGTGAAATAATTATTTGGTCAAATAAAAAATTCATTTTTTTGATTTTAGGACATTTTTCTTTCCATTTATGCATATACAAATATTTATTCTAATCAACGAAATATTTCACTAACTTATTTCATATCCAATAAACTGAGATAAATATACATTATATTGATGAATGTTGGTGTAACTTCTTTTTTTGTTGAATTCAATATCCATCTTGCTGATCTTAGGCCAGTTGTCGCTAGTACCCGCGTACAAGCGAAGATCCTGAATATCTATAATTAATTTCGAGTCCATTGATCCAATGTAATTTCAAGATTCTCGAAATTATCATTTTTTTAACTTAATTCAAACGATTGTAAGACAGTGTTTTTAAATTCAGACAGGTTTGTATAACCTTTTTAATTATTAAAAACAGTTTAAAATAAATTTATTTCTCTGCATCAAGCAATTAGTTGAGGTGGTTCACATTTCGGCAAGCGGGTCTGTAAAATTTCAGAAGTAATTATTTAAACTTTACGACTTTTGAAATATATAAGGAAAAAAGCTATAGAATGGAATTAACCTTCCTTAGGAACCCAATTTTAGACTTATTCAAGCACGAGTGAGGCATGAGGATTTTGATAGTAAAAAATCATTATTTTTCTGCACGTTGTTCAAACAATTTAAAGACAATCTCTTAAAACACGAAACATATAATAGGTCACGTCGATAATTTCTCTATGTTGCCTTCTTACTGTTTGAATACAGTTAAAAATGAAAAACAAAAGTTTCGTTTTAAGACATTTTTCTATTTTTCACGTTTTTCATGTTCCTAACTTTTTTTAAATTATTACATAAAGTTCTAAATAATTTTATTTTTGTCAAACCATTAGTATTCCATTATTCAATTAGGAAATATACAGACTACTTTAATCAGTAATGCACTACTAATCTTTAGTGGCTCACTTTTTTGCTAATCGAATCACCTTAATGCCTGTTGTGCTAAAACTGATTAATATTACGTTAAGCCTGAAAAGTACATATTAATCTCGGTAAATTTTTGAAAATAAAATATTAATAACAAGTCTAGTCAAATATTGCTCAGTCGATTGCTACGAACTTTATTTTTTTATGATTTTGTACCAAATTATAAATATATTATACAATCATTATAAAACTTTGTCATGAGAGATAAAAAAAATTATTTTATGTTACAGGGGTGTGCAAAAGTTTTGGGCCAAACACATTTTCGACTATATACAGTAAAGAAAAGCAGTTAAGAAATATTGAGTATATATAAACTTTGAGTATTTTTTTGAACTACGAAATTATAGAATTTAGATATTTTTAATATATATAATTGACAGTTTGTTTCACAATGTGTTTTATGACGGTATTCAAAATTAATCGGCCACACCTGTATTACAGATTTATACAATAGTAAACGTTTAAAAAATTATTTTGTTTCTTAATAACTAATACTTTGTAGCCATACCCTTTGCAGCAATTACAGCAGCACATTGAAGAGGCATTGAATCAACTAAGCGCTGAACGTAATCCTGTGGTATTTTTTCCCATTCTTTCTGCAGATTTTGCCATAATGCAGCTTTCTTTGAATTTTTTCTTGTTGCAACGCGAATTCCAAGTGCATACCACAAATTCTCGACCGGATTTAGATCTGGGGATTAAATTGGGCGATCTGAAA
>JAWWLR010000148.1:17697341-17709140 GCA_035041075.1 Acraspis erinacei | reverse complement strand
GGTTCATAAAAAATTAGGCAACACCCACCTTGCACTGATGTACTTTAGTTGGGCGTCGGACTTGGATCCGAAGGGCGTCAACAGCCAAGTCAAGGAAGCCATAATGGGTCCTGGTCAAGGAGACGACGAGTCTCCGGCAACACAGTCAGGTAAAACAATTTTTTTTTGGTGTGTCCTTTTAATATTCGATTAATGCATTTAAATTTTGAGAACTTTGTTTTTTTTCCCTTCAATTTCTAGCGCCTTTGAAATTGGTGAATTCACTTAAATTTGTTAAAATTCAATTTAAATTGCTAAAGTTCAATTTGCTTAACTTAAATTTAGCTTGTTTGACTTTTTATGACTAGAAATAAATAGAAAAGGGCTTGAATTGATTCTAAATCTTATATTCAGTGAAATTCTTTCGAATTTATTAATACTGAATTAAGAATTCTTCGAAATCACCTTGAATCCGTGAGAATTGTATTTGAATTTGCTAAAATTCCGTTTAATTGCCAGAACCTTTTACACAAATTCATATAACTTAATTTAGATTTAGTTAAGTTTTAAGAATTTATTGAAATTTAATTTGAATTTCTAAAATTCTATTAGAATTAATCAATTCACTCACTTGAATAAATTATGCTTAATTGAAAATGGCTCTAATTAATTTAAATCTCTCGTGGTGTTCAATTCACTCGAACTTTTCATTGTTAAATAAAAAATTTACAGAAATCATATTGAATTTTTTGAAATTATATTTAAATTTCCTGCAATTTAATTAGGATTCACTACACTTGAATGGAATTGAATTGAATTGAATTGATTTGAAGTCCACTTGTATTCAGGTTAATTCACTTTAATTTGTAGAATTTAATTATTATTTGATGAATTTTAATTTGTAGAATTCTATTGAAATCAATGTGCATTATTATGTAAATTGATAAAAAATAAATTTGACTTTAGATAAATTCTAATTTCCATGTCTAAATTCCCGTTATTTTACCAGAATTTACTTTAGAAATTAAACTTACATTTTCTAGAATTCAATTTGAATTTTGTTGAATCTACTTTTTAGGGGAATTTAATCTGAATTATTGTAATTCTATTTTTATTTGCAAAATGCTATTAAACTTAATCCACATTAAATACATTAATTCTAGTTAAAATCGTATTCAGCTGAATTCACCTGAATTGACTAATATTTAATTTAAGTTAACTAGAATTTAGATGAAATTGATAAAATTCAGATTGAATTCTTAAAATTTAATTTTATTAGTTTATCTAATTTAATTTAATTCAATTGAATCTCGTTAATTCGATTTCATTTTCTTAGTTGAATAATTGTAAGTATAATTTCCCAAAATTAAATAAAAAATTCTCCAAAAACAGTGATCACAATTTTATAATTAATAGAACTTTTTCAAATTAAAATATAAAATTTAATTAATTAATGTTTGAAATGTAAATTAAAATTTTTGATACAACTGTAATAGAGCTACAATTATAAAATGCATTTGTCTAATCTTAAAGCATTTGAATAAATTATTTGTAAATAAATAAAATACAAAATGACAAAAAAACAATATATCGTCACACAAAAATAACTATATAAATTCAAAGTATAAATCAAGGAAAGAAATATATATCATTCCTTATAAAATGATTTTTTTCTGCATGTAAGAATAAAAGTTTAATTTTTCCACTATTTTCCGCTATTTCTTTGGTAGATAAGTCATATTTTTTAGTTGAAAGTTAATAATTTGTTATTCAAAGTCTACTATTATGCTTTTGATTCAGAATGCATCTCTTTCGGTTGGAAACTTGAATATTTTATCGAAAATTCCATTATTTGGTTAAAAGTTTAAATTTTGTTAATAGAAAATTGACCTTTCTGGCACGAAAGTTCCACAATTTGATGGACTTTTTTTCTTTATTTAACTCTTTCAATCTTTTTAGATAGAAAATTCAACTATTCAGTAGAAAATTTATATTTTTGGGGTTGAAAGTTCAACTGTTTTGTAGAAAATTTGACTTTTTTAGGTTGAAAGTTCATCTCTTTTTGGTAGAAATTTAATCTTTTTTGGTTGAAAATTAACTTTTTTGTCGAAAATTCATATTTTTGGTAGAAGATTCATCTATTTTATTGAAGGTTCATGTTTTTGTTGAGAATTAATATTTTTGGCTTGACAATTCAACAATTTGGTTGAATTAGTATTTTGGAATGAATTTAACTATTTTTGATTTAGAATTCAAATCTTCTTTGTTTTTAGTATGAACTATTAGTTTCTTCATTGAGAATTCATCTGTAATGGATAAGAATTTTTTTTGGTTGAAGATTCATGTATTTTGCTAAAAGTTCGTCTTTTTCGTACAAAATAAAATTTTTTTGTTTGAAAATTCATCTGTTTGGGTAGAATATTAAATTATTTAGTTGAAATTCATTTCTTCCACTTAATAGTTTGACTGTTTTACAGAAAATTTGGCTTCCTGGGTTGAAAATTCATATTTTTTCGTAGAAATTTAATCATTTTTGGTTGAAAATGAACATCTTTGTTGAAAATTGATAGTTTTGGGTTGGAAATTGAACTTTTTTGTAGAAAATTCGCCTTTTTGGCATGAAAATCACCTTTTTCGTTGAACATTAATTTTTCTGGCATGATAATTCAACAGGTTTGTTGATTTTATTTCTTTCTTGACTGAAAAAAACTGCTCGGTTAAAAATTTGTTATTTTGGTTTGAAGATTGCTGTTAGTAAGATTAAAAAATAAACTATTTGTTTATAAAATAAACTTTTTTGTTAAAAATTTGTCTTTTTCCTTGAAAGTATAAATATTTGATTGTAAATCAACCTTTTTTGTTGAAAATTCATCTTGTAGGGTTTAAAAGTCAAATGATTTCTAAAAAAAATTCGACTTTTTGAGTTAAAAACTCAACTCTTTGGTTAAAAATTCACCCCTGCGTTTGAAAGTTTTCTTAAAAATTTCTATAATTTGAATGTGTACTTATATTTTGAACGTGCAATTCTAAAACAGCTTAATCTTTGAGACCTTGAAACCTTGAAACTAAAGTTTTTTCGTAAATTAATTTTTGGAGGTTTCGAATTTTAAATTTCAGACGGTTGTGGTTTCCAATTCAAATATTCAAAATTGTAGAACAATTTCGCTATTAAATATTTCAAAATTTCATATTAAAAGCCTTAAAATGTAACAATTTTAGATGTAAATATAAACTAATTTCGAATTGAAAAGTTTAAAATTGCACTACTTCAAAAAGTGAAGTCATATCATAGCAATATTGTTTGTTTTTTATTCTCTATCTCAATTTTTAATTTTTAATTTAAGATTTTAAAATTTTCCGATTTTAAGTGGTTACAATTTCAGAGTTCTGGATTTTCATGATGAGCGCTAAATGTTCAATTTTTCTCTTTCATAGGTTTTAACTTTGCACTACAAATTAAATTTGTTAAATTTTGTAAAGTATTATTAGCAATTTAAAATGTATTAATTTTTAAGCGATTTAAATTTACATCAAATAATTGCAATTTTAAAGGGTTTGAGTATAAAACAAGTTTTAATATTACAATTTTTGCTGACCAACATTTTTTCAGTTTGAAATGAAGTTCGAATTCGTTTAAGTTTCAGCGTTTGGGAGTAAAATTTTCTTCATTTTTAACGTTTCCCAATTAAAATTACTATTTATTTCGAAAGACTTCGTTTTAGTATAATTAAAATCATTTTTTCATTTTAGAAAATTTGTATAATCAGCTTTAATTTTTTTTATAAAATTTTGATCGCTTTGCACTTAAAATTATTCAAATTTAAAAGTTTTCAATCTTTAATTATTTAATTTTAAACGCTTTTAATTGTAAAAAATACAATTTCAATTCCTTTGATTTCTAAATCTCCCAATTTTAAAAATTTAATTCTTAAAATATTCAATTTTAATCGTTTTGACATTGTCCTATTTTCGAAATTTTAATCTAAAATCATGCTAGATTCATGATTCTCCAAATCAAATTAAACTTATTTTATTGTTGCCGATCAACTAATAAGATTGTACAAAATCGTTTGAATATATTTTTGAATTTCAGGCAGTTATAATTCGAAATTATTAATTGGTAATAATTGTTTCAAAAGTATAAAAAACTTACATTAAAAACTTGTTTTAATAATGGATTTTTAAACTTGCATATTCTTATTAAATAATTTAAAGCCAATCCATTTCTTGAAAAACTGTTTGCTGCTATTTATCGACTTCTGCAATTGATAATATATGTAAAAAAACTATGGTTTTCGCAATGAGAGTATATTTTTTTATAAACTGGGAAAATTTGATTTCAACCGTTTTTGTAAATAATTAGTGAAATTGTGGTCTTTTTCAATTATGATAGCATTCAGTTTAGAATGCATAAATCGAAAATCCTTCACTTTAAAAATGTTCCATTTTAGATTTTTAAGCGTAAATTTGAATTAAAAGGATTTTAAAATGCAGCTTTTTAAACAATTAAAAATTAGAAGCGTTTAAAATCGAATATTTTTTGTAACAAAAATTTTTAGTTAATCAGCTGTGAATATAAATTAATTATTGATTTTTCAAATTGAATTGTAGTTCAAGGTTTAAAAAATAAATAATAATTGGTTGTAAAGAAACGATTCGGCATCAGTTCACAATTTTAGAATTCCAGATTTTAACGTTAAAAATATTGAAACTTTATAAAATATTTTTTATTTTAAAATAACTTCAAAATAATATTTTTATAATTAAAGGCTTTTATTAAATTTCAGTCTAAAATATTCCATTTTTAAAAACCATGCAATTTGAAATGTTTCAATTAAGAAAGAGTACAATTAATTTATAAACAGAATTCCTGAAAATAAAATCAAGAATCCAACAATAAAATTTGGACAATCACCATAAAATGTTCTCATTGCAATCTGAAAAAAATTCCCTTTTTCTTGTTTTTTTAGGGGAAAAAAGGAATTTTTTTTAGATTGCAATGGAAACATTTTATGGTGATTGTCCAAATTTAGTCTTTTGATTCTTAATTTTATTTTCAGGAATTTTGCTAATTAACTTGATTATTGGATGTTAATTACGATTTTAAATTTGATTTTAATCTAATTTAAATTTCTTCAATTTTAATTACTTAATATTTAGAAATATCTGACTTCCTTTAAAGTCAGTAATTATCAATGAAATATTCAAAACCAAACAAAAAAACTAAACTTTGAACGTTACAATTTTATTGTTCTATTTAACAAAATTTATTTTTGTAAGTAAAATTGTTGAATTTTGATGTATAAATAACACTTGAACACCTATTATTCTTAGAGAAAATACGAGTAAATTGAAAACATACTTCCAGGATTTGAAAAATTTCAAAATTAATTTGAAATTTGAAATGATTTCAAAGAATTTAAACAAAGTATCTACATGTGCCTACAAAATCCGGATATTCGTACCAAAATTTCGATGCAAATAAACCACGGCCTAACTTCAAACAAAATGTAAATTTTGGTAGATTTCGAGCAAAAAATTTAGAAGCTTTTTAAGACTTTTAAGAGGTTCAGATTGCTAGGAAAATTGAAAATGATTTTTTTTTAATTATTTGAAATTCGAATAATTTTAAGACATGTTTAGAGTTTGTGAAAAACTTTTAATAATATTTTTAAGTTTGAAAAGATTTGAAACAGTATGTAGATGTTTCAAGACCATAAAATAAAATTTCGAAGCATTTGAAGGATTTTTAAACTATTTAAAATAAAAGTATGAATTGGAACAGGGAATTTGACAAAAAATTCGAATTCTTAGTTTAAACGGAAAATTTTCAGAAAGTATTAAAATTCCGGATTTGAACAAAGAAATTATTTAATTTAACTGTAATTTATCCTGGAGAATAACAATGGTCAATGGAAAATTGAATTTTTCAAACAAAATTATTATTGTGTGTTAGAAGAGGTATTTTCGAAAACATTAAAATTATGAGTTGGAGCGGGGAATTTCACAAAAAAATTATAATTCTTGCAATGTGTTGAAATGGAGTATTTTCGACAAACAATTAAAATTTATTTTTAACTAATTTTGAGCTGGAATTAGAATTTAAAATTGCTTAAAATGGTATAATTTCGAATATTTTTAAATTCATTGATTGATTCTTCAATTTAGAGCATTGAAAATGATAACGTGGATTTCTATTTCTGGAAATGAATCTGAACGCTACAATTTGTAAAACTTTAAAATTTGTAATTTGGCAGTTTAACTGGATTTAATTTTAAATTGTTCAGTTGAAAAGCGTTAGTAGCTTCCATTTTACACGTGTAAATTATTGAGCACTTGAATACAACATTTTTTGAATGTACCAACTTTTAAACATCTATTTTCAAAGTTTAAAATTCAAGAGTTTCACTTTAAGTGCTTTCACTTGCAGTTCAGTTTTTCTTATTTCGAATGGAACAATTTTTAGATTTAGTGTTCGATTTTTTAAATTTCATTGATCGTGAACAATTTTTGTGAACCGGAAAAAACAGGGAAATGACTGGTAATTTTTTAATTTGATTAAAACGGACCACTCTGGAAAATTTAAAAAATAGTGGTCATCCTTTTTCATACAAAATAATGGCTTCCCCTGTTATTTTCCTATTTTCGCGAAAAATCGCCCTTTTTTCTTGTTTTGAGAGATCGGTTCCAACGTCAGGTTGAAAATTTAATTACAGGCCTCACAGACCGTTTCCTATATACCCTATGGTACTTCAAAAGTATGTTCAGGAGCTTTTAATTTGCAGTATTTTAGGCAATTTTAAAATATTCCAAGGATAAAAAAAATTAATTTAATTAATTTGAAGTGATTGTAAAGCTTTTAAAATATTATAAGTTAAAGTCTGAGGTTTTAAAATATTTTATAATATTTCACGTTATTTTATAAGATTTCCGAGGATTTCAATTATTTTAAGGGATTTTAAAGCTCTCAACGTATTTTAATACATTTTTCATTTTAGTGGATTTTACAGAATTTATTCATGTGAAGTGAGGTATTTTGTAGGGTTTCAAAGATTTGAAGAGATTTGGAATTCTCTTGAATTTTATGAATTCACTGGAAGTTTTTGAATTCATACTTGATTAGATTTGAAATATTTTAGCGTATTTTTTTCAAATTCCTTGGAATTTTCAAGAGCTTTAAAAAGTTTCAAGGGCTTTCAAAAGATATCAAAGGATTTAAATGGATTTCAAAGAATTTTTCATCAGACATGAGTGATTTCTTAGGGTTTCGAAGATTTCAAGAATTCTACCCATTTCAATTAATTTTTCCATGTTTTTGAACTGCTTTCAATTTACTTGATTGCTTTTTAAATTCGCAGGTTGAATTTGTATAAATTTCATCTAATTCTTTTCATTTCTTTTAAATTTCTCTAAATTCACTCAAAATGAAGTGTAATCAATGAAATTGGTTGATTAAACAATTTTTTAAGTTTATTTAATTGATAAAATTCTTGGAATTTCCTTGAATTTTTTAAAGCTTATTTCAAAGTTACTGAATTCAATTAAGTTTTTTCATATTTTAAAATTGTTTTAAATTTATTTGATTTTTTTTAAATTCACCTTGAATTTTTATGAATTTATTTTAATTCTTCTCTTTGATCTTAAATTCCTGTAAATTCATTCCAGATTCACGGAGATCAATTGATTTTTTAAAAATTTGTTAACATTTTTTCCATTTCATTTGAATGTAAATTGAATTGTCCCGAAATCTTTTGAATTTATGTAAGCCTTTGAGCGTGAAAAAAGTACCCTTTGGTCCCTTTATTTTATCCCGTAGGGACTGTGAGGCCTGTAATTATCTAGTAGTTTTTTGAGGTTATCTAAATAACCCTAAATATATAAATTTTTTCAGACGAGCAAGCTCTTAATAGTTCAACCGAGCTAGAAGGCGAAGCCAGTGGCGAGGCGAGTGGCGAAGGAAGCGGTTTGGGTGGAAACATGGCTGCCGAGATCCACGCCGAGGACAGCGACGACAGTTTATGAAGTTCCCCACGATCGAGCCCAAGACACTTATCAAGTGAAATATTTACGTGTATTATCCTAGATAGAGCAGTGCCGTTGAATCGCGGATGATCAATCAGAGCCGTCGAACACTCGGAACCCAAACACCATTCGCAATTCGAAATTTGTCATCACTGAGTTGTTTCGATTCTACTCTAAGGCCTATCTATCATACTGCAATTTATTTTTCAAATGGCACTTTCCGATGTCGATCATAGCGGGAACTTGAAATAAACATTTAGAACTAGCCTTCCAAACGTGCCCGTAATTAGTTTCCTTAAATGGACGCGATAATTAGCATGAGAGTTTCGGTCTTAATATCGAAGAAGAAGAAGAATTTAATTTTCAACTCTCTTGATCTAAGCATGTCTCCTGGGATTTTATTTTCGCCCCCCCCCCCTCCTCATCACAAATCCAAACCCCACCCCTTACCGTACGTTTTTTATACGAGCCAACTCTGAAATTTCTATTTATTCTTCGTCGTCCATAATTGATTCTTTGTTTGCAGTGAACGATTGGGAGAGTGATTGTAATTTTCGAGCGAATTCAGTTGTACGCGTGGAGAAAATAGCTAGGTAATATATTATTATAAGTAATTAAAAATACTACTGAGCGGATAAGAAAAAGAGTCGTGTGTAAATGTAAATTATTACCGTTATTATTAGTTCTTATTACTTATAATTATAATGATAAAATATTATTATATTACTCATAACCATAGTAGCGATCACGGGGCGAATCTTGGTCATGAGAGTGGCTTAAGGTCGATCGTGCAATTGTCGTCGAAGACGCGGGGAAACTTTCTCGTCACTGGCATCTCAGAAAAGACGACTATTTTATAGTGTACCATTTTATAGTCTACCCGGAACCCAGTTACGTTCGTAGATTATTCAGTAAACCAACTACCATATTTCGATTCGTTTTTGCAGATCGAAAGAAACTGTTGTAAAAAGCGCCTAAAAATTGATGTTCAAGGCGTTCCATATTCAGTGGCAATTCTGCGGATCCAGGAAAAGAGAATGCAATAAGCAAACAGCTGAATGACGTTCTTCAAGCTGGAAAAAAAATATATATTACTGTTTTCCTCTCGATTACATTCCTTGTAACTTTCTAAGATTGAAAATTTTTCTAAACCAGTGACACTTTCTCTACTTTTTGATAAATTATTTCGGTCTTTTCCTTTTTCCTTCGCAGGATTTCCATGAAATAGGGAAACTTCGTAAGTCACGGAGATTCGATGAGCCTGATTTTAGAAAAGCAACTGAAAAGCTAATTAGAATGCAATACTGCGGTTGAAAAAGATTATTGTCCATATTTTTAATGTAAGATGCAGACGTGATTTTCTTGTTCAATAATAAAAGACAGACGAACAAGATTATTACGTTTGTTAATTCGCGAGTGTGTTTCAAATTTGGTATTCTGGTTTGAAAGACGAAAGTCGATAGGTGATAGTGGTTCCTTTTTTAAATAAAAAAAAATGTTGAGATTAGTGTAGCAGTTTCAGTGTTTCTACGACCGAGACTTTATAAATTTATTTTATAGGAGTTTATAAAATTGAATTGCATTGTTGAATGAAGCTCGTTGAATTATGCCGGGGCTGAAGTGGGGTGCAACAATGATTAATTAATGGCTAACGCCGAATGTGTTTCCTATACATACAATGCTTTTAATTCACAGCCCAATGCTAATGTTTATAAAAATATATATTTACAGTCTCAGTAATGTTACAAAAGCTGTCGAATCTCTAGACTTCGGATTTCTTATATTATACACTGTGTTTCACGCGGATGCTATCAATATTAACCAATGCTGCGATGTACTCTTGTAAAGAGGTATTATACCTGTCTACTCTGTAAAATAAATGACGTGAAGGTACCGGATTAAAAAGTGTACTTTCAATTCTACGCTTTTTTTAGTGAGATTAAATGAGGAGTAGGCAAAAAATATTGAGCTAATTTTGCAATATTCAAGAATACAGAAAACAGGCCATTTTTAAATTAAAAATATAAAATTAACAATTTTTTAAGTCATGGAATCTTTTCGAACGCGTGCTTAATTTTTTTAATTGTAATCTAAATTTGAATAACCATAACTCTCGCTTTGTAAAAATAGCTTTTATATTGTATATAACAATTTCCTTGACAACTTTTTTTTAAATTAATTTTTTAAACTGGAAATTGAACTATTCCATTTTTTTTTTAAATTGATCGTTTTTAATTGAAAATTAAAGTTTCTGGTTAAAACTTTATGTATTTTGTTTTGTATTAGTTCTCTAATAGTATAAAATTAATCTTGTTGTTTGAACAAGCATCTTTTGGCTTGAAAATTTAACAATGTTTTTGTTTGTTTCTCTAGACTGAAAGAAATCTTTCTTAATTAAAAAAATGAAAGTTAAACTCGTTTATTCAAGATTAATTTTTTGGTTCAAGATTCATCATTTGAATTGAAAATTCATCTTCCTAGTAGAAAATTCGTTTTTTCTTTGGCTGACAATTAATTTTTGTTACTGAATATTTAACTATCCCAGTTAAAACTTTAACTATTTTGTTGAAAATGTGTTTGTTTTTTTTGGGTGAAAATTTTTTTCTTAACTAAAAATGTATCCACTAATCCAATTGAATATTCCATAATTTTAGTTGAAAATTCATCTCTGTAGTTGAATATTAATTTCTTAACTAAAAATTTAAATATTCCATTTTCGTTTGAAAAATGATCTATTTTAGTTTAAATTGCGTGTTTTGGTTGAAAATTTAATAATTCTGGATAAAGATTAATCATTTCAGTGTTAATTATTTTTAAAATTGATTTAAAATTAAATTATCCCAGTTGAAGATTCATCATTTCAGTTGAAACTTCCATCACTTTATTTAAAAAATGCAAGTATTTAAAGAAAATTATATTTTAAAACTGAAAACTTCAAAAAGTATCTTTTTTAGTTGAAAATTCGTATTTTTTGGTAGAAAATAATCTTCGTTGAAAATTTATCATTTTGCTTTAATATTCCACTATTCCAGTTGAACCTTTAACATTCTAGTTTAAAGTTATTATTTTTTGTCTAAAATTCAACTATTCGAGTTGAAGATTCATAATTTTATTTGAAAATGCATCAGTTTGGTTAAAAACTGATCTTTTTAGATGAAATCCAACTGTATGGTTGAAAATTGGTCTTTTTTAGTTGAAAATTCAAGTATTTTTTTGTATAAAATTAATCCTTTTGTTTGAAAATCAATCTTGGTGCTGTTAACTTAATATTTTGTAATTGAAAATCCAAGTATTCCAATTAATTATTCATCATTTTAGCTGAAAATTAATTTTTTTAATGTTAAACTCCTTTGTCAAAAATTGATATTTTTATTTAAAAAGTAATCAGTTCCAGTTGAATATTTATTATTTTAGTTAAAAATGCATCACTTTAGTTTAAAATTGTTGTTTTGTGTGGGAATTTAATTGTTTAAACTGAAAATTGAACTATTCCATTTTTTGTTGAAAATTGATATTTTTAAGTTCAAAATTCAACCATTTGGTTGAAAATTGATATTTTTTAGTTGAAAATTCAACTATTTGGTTGAGATTTCTCATTTTCACGGTTTGAGTAGACACTCTGAGTTAATATTATTATTAATAATAATAATGTTAAATCTTTATTGAGCTCGTAAAAAAGGGCGGTAGGGCGGTCCAAAAGGCATGGCAAAATTTGTTTGGTTGCTAGAGGGCAACGATTCCCTCCATTTTATTCCAAATCCGAAAAAAGAAATTCCCTAAATTCTTTCTTTTTAATTA
>JAWWLR010000148.1:17669481-17682930 GCA_035041075.1 Acraspis erinacei | reverse complement strand
GGTCAGTTGAGCCAGTTAAGCCTGTGCGACGAACCGGGTGACCGCTGTCGTGGCGAAAGTGACCCTCGAGGTTACGGGGGCAGAAATAAAGTGTGTGTTGCCGGAGTGACTTTTTTGTGATGAGACCCCTGTAGAAGAGGGTTGAAAAATCATGGAAGCCTTGGGTCGATCCTGGAAGTCCTGGAAGTCCTGGAACCGAATCATTCTCGAGGAAGATGTTGATCGTCTCCTAGTCGCCCTGACCATCCCTCGTGAGTTATTTTCAAAGTAAATAAATTGGGTGGCCCATGATCAGTGATCTAATTTTTGGATAGGGCTGTTTAGGCAAAATAGTTTCGAAATTACTTTCGAAGATTAGAGTACGACGATGAGATTTTTTAGTGTTTAAAAATAAAGGATTAATTGCCATGAAAACATTTTTTAATAGAATTGTTATAGTTGTGTAACCATTTTTTGCTTAAACTGAAGCAAAGCAGGAGATAACTTTTCATTGAAAAAAATGGAAAATTACCGATATTTATACCTGATCAGAGAAGTATGTTAAATATTTGAGGAAATACTTTGCTATATATGGTTTTCGAGTTTATACTTGAGGAAATTAAAAACTCTTCTACTATTGGTTTGAAAAAGTTGAAAGAAAATACAACTAAGCGTAAAAGCAGATGCAAGAAAATATTTAAAAATTGATTTTTAAATTGCGCGAAATCGGCCAATCTATTTTTAAAAGTGAATATTTTTCAACTTTAGTGAAATTTCTCAATTTCATTTGAGATTTTATCTTAAAAAAAAAAACTAAGTAATTTATGTGCGTAATCTATATTTATAGTATGAAAAGGCTATTTAGTATTAGTAAAATTTAAAGTAATTTAATTTATGATTTTCTGTTCTTCTAATTCCAATTGTAAATCATCGCACTAAAAATGAAGGCATACATTTCAATCTGCAACAAAATGATCAAAAAATGTAAGAATCTTTTTTTTCTTCACATTGATACAGATTTTTGCATCAACTGAATATATTTGCAGCAAAAATGACACAGGAGATTTTGTTTAATTGCAGACTAATTAAATTATTGTTAATGCTTAGCTATAATAATATTAATTGTTTTTTGACTTATTACATACATTTTTCAAATAACTTTATTTTCATTTACAAAATTGATTTACAAAATATGTAAAATCCAATTGAATCAAGTAAGGTGTATTCAACAATCTTTAAAATTTTATTCGACATGTGCAAAAATAATTATATTATGAAATAATGAATGAAAATTGTATTTTAAAAAGAATTAAAAGATAATTATTTCAAAACAAATCATAGTTTTAATTGAAATTGTTATGTTTAGCTTTCCAAATTATAATAAGGATTATAAAAGATAAGGATTATAATATTATAATACAGGATTCACATTATACGCAAATCAGGTCTTCATTTTATCTCTCTAAATTTTTTGGTTTGGGCCAATAGAATTTCATCGAAACTTGGAAATGAAAGTCGAAAAAATAAATGTGTAATTGAATCGAATTTTGGTACTAGATAAGTGTTCCTGTTTACATCATAGGTCACTATTTTTCTTAAATTATTAACTTTTTTCACTTTTTCAAGTAAATTAGTCTGTGGCAGCACTAAGTGCGAATCGCAATCTTTTGAAAAGCTTGAAAAAATGAAAATGAGTTATTTCCCCTCTTTTTCAACTCTTAAATTTTTCATTTTAACCTCTCTTTTTGTCGTAGAAAATTGAACTACTTGTTTGAAATTTGAACTGCTTTAGAAAAAGTTAGTTTTATTGGTTTGACATTTATGTATTTTTCTGCATATTCGTTTTTTGTTGTTAAAAATTAGGTTTATTACCTGAAAATTTAATTAATATAATTTTGGTGAAAATGTATCGTTTTTAGTTGAAAATTCGACTATCAGACTTTTCATTGAGAATTCATATTTTTCGCTGAAAATTTAATTTTTTTTTGAAAGTTTGAAGTATGTACTTTGTTAAATATTAATTTTATAGGTTGGAGATTTAACTATTTTGTTGAAAAATCGTTTTTGCCTGTAGTTAAAAATTAATTTTTTCAGTGAAAATGTATCTATTCAATTTTTGTTTAGAAAATTGATAGTTTTTATTGAAAAATTCAAATAAATTGTGGCAAATGTATGCAATTTATAATAAATTTATCTTTTTGTGTTAAGAAACTTTGGGTTGAGAGTTTAACTTTTTTGTTGAAAATTCGACTTTTTCAGTTGAAATTATGTTGTTCTGGTAGAAAGTTCTACTAATTTGGTTGAATATTAATACTATTTTTTTCAAAACTCATCCCTCTCACTTGGAAGTTCAACTATCTGGTTGTAATTAGAACTCTTTGTCTGATAATTCACTTTTGTTTGTTGAAAATTCATCTGTTTGGTTGAAAATTCATATTCTTTGGTTTAAAATTCACCTTTTGACATCTTCGAATCTCGAAAATGCTGAGAGTTTTAAATAAAACATTATTCATCTCGAAAAATATGGAAAACCTCTAAAATGTCTAGTTTTAAACTTACATTTTTAATAGAACAAGAAAAATAAACCGTTTTGTGGCGAGTTTTGGTTTTCAAAAATAATTATTTCAATTTAGATAATACAATAAAAATGTAGAAAAATGGTAGTTTTTATTATTTTTTTAACAACATTTTTCACTATTATTTTACATTAAAGCTACTTTTTCACAAGTCAAATATTAATTGAAATACTGTTGTACACATCTGGCTTGACTAAATAAAATTTTACAAGATAGAGATAGAGATTGAATAGTTTACTTTAAAACATGCAAAAGGGACCAATTTAAATAAAAAGGTGACCAACAGTTACTTATTTCTATAAAAAAGTCACTATAAATGACTAATGTACTTTTGAAACAAATCAATATAATAGAATTCGATAAAATTTATTCGAATTTCAGGTAAATTTGAATAAAAACCGAAAAAGTGAATTAAATAAAACTTAAAAAACCAAAACAATTTTCATCAAATTCAGGAATTTTCTACTACAAAAATAAATTTTCAACCAAATAGTCGAATTTTGAAACAAAAATGATTAAAGTTCAATCAAATACAGTTGAATTTTTAACACAAAAACTTGAATTTACAAAAAAAAAGATGAGTTCTCAACGAAAAAATAAATAGTTGATATTTCAATAAAAAATAAATTTTCAACATAATAGTCGAATTTTTAACTTACGAAGATAAATGCTTAACAAAAACGACGAATTTTCAACCAAGAAGATTAACTTTCTACCAAAAAGACGAGTTTTCAAAAAAAATACATACATTTTTAAGTAAAAAAGATCAATTTTCGGTATAAATAAAAAATAGAGTAATTTTCAACCAGAGATGAATTTTCAAATAAAATAATGAACCGAGAATCAAGAAAATGAATTTTAATCAAAGCGGGTCAAATTTTATCCAAAAAAGAAAAGTTTTCATCCCAGAAGTTTGATTTTCTAACCAAAATGAAAAATTGGTTACAAAATTAATTTTCAATTTACAAAAACAACTGAGTTTCGATCAAAATAATGAATTTTTAACCAGGAAGATCAATTTTACGACCAACAAAATTAAATATGTACCAAAAAAATTATTTTTTAACAAAATGTATGAATGTTTAACAAAATCCAGGTAAATCCTTAGTAAAAAAATGAATTTTATATTTCAGCAAAAATGATTTTAATTTTAAATCAAAAGCAGTTAAATTTAAAAAATATGAATTTATAAACTGTTTTATCTTCCACAGGAGTGCTGCAATAGCTAAATACATTGAAAAAATTTGAAAAAGCCACTCGGAAATTTTTTTAAACAATTATTCTTTTTTTTTAAATAAAATGTTGGCTATTACTGGCTCGGGATATTTTACTACTGGTACTTCTGTTTACTTTTTCTTAACTTAAGCTTTTCTAGCCTCTCTAGCCCTTTTGTTGTTTTTTTTTCTTTCAGCAAAGAACAAATTAAAAAACCTTTCTGTAAGGAAGAAAAAATTCCAGGTTCATGAGCAAAATTCAAGGATTTTTCCAGGGTTTTCCAGTTAAAACAGATTTTAGGGACGTCTGTAGGTTTTCGACGATTTCCAGGATGCTAGACACCCTGATTCTTTCCAGCAGTTACCTTTTTCATATTTTCAAAAATTATTCAAGCTTCAAAAAAAGTGAAGGAATCTTTTCATTTTATTTCTTTAAAAAGTAATTCTGGGTCTAACGAGTTAATTTTACGAGTGGCAATTTACCGGGCGCATTTTTCTCATCAAGCTGAGGAACATTAATGCTCAGAAAAATGCCAAGCTAAGAAAAGGTCGAGAGCAATAGACTGGTTAAAATAGAGGTCGGTTGGATGCAAATCATAACTGTCCAGAGCGAGTTCAAATTGTTCTAATGCCCGAGGCAATTGAAAACAGTCCTTAGCGCCTAGCCTCTTCAATGCAAATGCTTGAGCACGTAGTGCACTTTTAGTATACAGTATATCTTGATAATGACAACCTAAGATGTATATATTACAAGCTGCATTTCTAGTTTCTACTTAGACCTTATAAAACGAGATTCCACCCCAGAAGCAACTTTGCGACGTCTTACATTTTACATCTCGCTTTTCAGTTTATTTTTGTGAGGGTCGTTCTCAATAACGCTGCATTTACCCATGCAAAGATCCATACGAGTTTATCCACTCTAATCTTCTTCGACCACAAAGTTCTTTTTCAATCCGGGTCGATATTTTTATTTTCGAAATGATTTTTTTCAGTTCTTAATTTGACTGTTATTTGAGGATTGAGTGAACAAAACTTGATAAATCCCGAGGGGGAATTCACTAGAAAACCATGAATGACCGGGGAATTTTTCTATACCTGGACAAACCTGTAAATGTCAGGGATTTTTATTTTTAAATCAGGGAACTTTTTCGAGAGCGTGCTTACGAACTTTTTTAAATTTAATATGAAGTTAAATGACAATGTTTTTCATTAGTAAAAGTAGATTTGTATGCCTGTATTTAACTACTTAGTTAAAAATTTCTTCTTTTTGTTAGAAATTAATTTTTTAACTGAAAATTTTACTATTCCATTTTTTGTGCAAAAATTAGTATTTTTATTTTGTTAGATTGTATTGTCTTTTTTGGTAGGCAATTATATGCTTGTAAGTTTCTGATTGAAAATTCATTTTTTTCTGTTGAAAATTAATTTTTGTAGTTAAAAATTAAACTTGCATTTTTGGCTGAAAATTAATATTTTTATTTGGATATTCAACTGTTTGGTTAAAAACAATGTATTCTGTGTAAAAATCGTATCTTTTAAAAAAAATTAAACTTCTTAATAGAAAGTTCATCTTGTTGGTTGATAATTCAACTATCACAGATGAAGGTTCATAATTTTGGTTGGAAAATTATCTTTTTGGCTGAAAAGTTCACTATTTTATTGAAAATTAGTCTTTTTCTATTGTTTGAATGTAATGTATTTTGTTGGTCTTTTTTGGTAGAAAATTAATCTTCTTGGTTGAAAATTTATTTTCTTTGTTAAATGTTCATATTTTTTGTAAAAACTTAACTATTTAAGTTGACGATTTATCATTTTTGTGCCGAATTTTTTTTTTAAATTGAAAATGCATGCATTTTGTTAAAAACTCTTCTTTTTTTAAATAAAAAATTGATCTTTTTGGTTTAAAATTCAACTATTCCACTTGAAGATTTATCAGTTTTGTTAAAAGTTCGTTGCTGTCGTGAAAAATTTAATTATATCGTTGAAAATTGTTTTTTCTTGGTGAAAAATTAATGCCTGTAACTGAATAATTTAATTGTTCCATTTTTTTAAGAAAATTTATATTTTTTAGTTAAAAAATAAACTATGTGGTAAAAATATCATGTATTTTGTTAAAGATTAATCTGTTTTGGCAGAACATTAATCTTCTTGGTTGAAAATTGGTGTGCATTCGGTTATTCGAATTTTGAATATAAGTTGAGACATGCTTGGAACATCCGATTTTGTAGAATAGAAAAAAATGTAAATTTTCATCAAATCGGCTTGACTTCTTCAGATTATGACTTTTTTAAAAATAAAAATTACTTCTTTTTTCGGGGAAAAGTAGATCCAAATGTCAAGACAAATCTTTGAAATTCGAATTAAAATCCATTGATAAAAATGAAATGCAAAATGGTCCAGTATAATTTATATAATCTGACTGGATCTTTTGCGATATCTTGCGTCGTTCACGAGAAAGATTACGAAATTATATATTTTTAGGGAAAAATTCTCCCAAACTCAAAAATCGTTTAGCCCGCATAAATCTGATAGGATAGAGAATATTCCAAATATACAGAAAAACAATCATCTCATTTTTGTCAAAAAATAGACTTATCAAGTTTTGTTCACTTAATTTTTAAATGGTCATACTTTATAAACTTTATATATTTGAGCACAAAAGATTTAAAGGGCTTAGGACTATATCTATATTGTAAGTGTAATATCAAACTATTGCGCTTTATTTATTTATTTGTTTGTTGTTGTTTACCATATTAGTCGACCCTGACAGTAACTGGGGCTGAATAGAGCTATAGAGAAAATGAAGAGAATGTCGCTTTCTCTATATTTTTCTTTCTGTAAACAGGAACTGCTGGCGTGTAAACTTTGCGTTGACGGAAATAATGCTCATCTACCCTTTTTGCTTTTATTGTGGATGTAGACTTTATACCGAAGAGAGGAGTATTATGCACTGTAATAACGGCACTTGAGTGCTTCCTATACTAGGCTCCGAGTTCTCTGCGGAACTCGCACTTCACAAGTGCATTTGACCTTTGACACCGGAAAGTAATTACCCCTTGGTTACTGTTTTTACTCGAAAAGCCGAACCTTTTAAAGTGCCCTGGCTCACGTACGTGTCGATAAAAATTGAATTCTAGGGAGGAGCAATTAACAGGCTACAAAGTTCCACACTTTTTTACTTTTTTGCTACATTTTTAGACAAGGCTACTCCTCGCCTACCTTTTTCAATGAATACCTACTTTTTTATATTTTCTTCAGCAAAATTATATGAGAAAATTGATCCCACTGACAAATTTCAGTTAAAAAAATTAAATTAATCTACATTTTAATTAAACTATACCTACACAAATTTGTCAAAGTCGGAACTACGCGCTTACAAAACAGGGCTGCGTAGCCCATGGAGACGTTAATTAAGTCGTTCAAACCTCCCCCTGCGATACTATCCTTCCTCTACTCCTCTTACTTGTCCTAAAATCCTCTTCCCAAACTTCACCATTCGCCCTCCTTCCCCAAAATCTTCCTTCTCTACTTCCTCCACTCATCACTTCCCCAGATAACAGTACCGTACCCCTGCTTCCCTTCCCCAGTCATCACTTCTCCTCCACTAGTTATCCTCATTTCTAATCACTTCCAATACTTCCCCCCAATTACACTCACTTCTCCTACTTCCCTTCTCTACTTTTTAACTACTTCCCTCACCTCATTATGTTTCACTTCTTCTAGTCGCCTTACCTCATTTCTTCTACTTCCCTTCCTCAAATTCCCTCTTATTTCCCCTGCCCCTAATCAACTTTCTCCTCATTCCCCCTACGACCCCATAATTTCAGCTCTCTTTCTCTACGTCTCCTCTTCTAATTTCCTCACATATCACATCCTCCTTTCCTCGTTTGCCTCACTTCCCTTAACTCCCCTAAAATAATTTCCCCTCATTTCCCTTACTTCCTGTACTTTTTGTAGACAATCTTTTGATAAGATGCAAAGTTTTCGTTTAAATATTGACAAATAAAGGTAAATATCAAAAATCTTAATTCTTGGAATACGAGAAAAATATAAATAAAATGTCTATTGGTAAAGTAGTTTACCTTGAAAGGATCGTTAGAATAAGACCAAGGAGCAGTCCGTGAATTAATGTCTTGAAATTTCTCTCAGTGTAGGAGGTCTACAAAAATTGTTCATTACCATTTTTTGGATAAGTTGCGTAGTTTTTTCTTTAATCGTAAAAAATAAAATAAAAATTAAAAATGTTAATTTATGGAAAAACTATATAAGAAAGAAAAAAAATGTTTTATAACATAAAATTTTGCCTAAATGAGATCTACGAATCTGCTTTCAAAAACTTTTTATAAGACATGAATAAATAAATAAGTTAATATTTATTTACTTGGAAGCCTTTTGCACACGAAGTGTTTTCGGTGGGACTATTTTTACTTTAATTTATTTCATACTCTGCTAAAATTTTTACCGTTTTTTACACACGGATTTTATTTTATCTTCGTATTATAATTCGTAATTAATTCCAGCTTCTTTTTTGGGCCGAATTAGTTCGGTGCGAATCAGAATGTCGGATTACTTTATTTAGTAGAAGGCTATTAAAGTGAATTTACATTCTCTTAGAGTGTGAAATTTTTTCAGCGAACACTATCTTGGCTTTGGTAATGAACTGACACGGAAAATTAATTTCCTGCCCTTAGAGTTACGTTTTGCGTTTGAGTACTCTCATTAGATAGACATTAAGGATGCCATTAGTGGATTTTATATCCTTTGCTATTTTAGTGATATAATATCTTTAACTTTTTCTGATAAAAAATCTAAATTACAGAAAAAATTGAATCTGTTCATTTTTATTTGAAGTTTTTATCAAGGGCTCGGTGCTTGATCGGTTAAATGTTTAAACAATTTGAATAATTTCTATGTTTAACCCTTTAGACAGCATGTAGAAAGGTTTATTTAGTTAAACTTTATATTGTTTTCAACTTCTTTTTTATTCAAACGTTCGTTAAAAATTCGTCTTTTGGGTTAAAAATGTAACTAATTGGTTGGCAAGTCAACTGTTTTGTAAAAAATTCAGCAATTTGATTTAAATTTTTTTCCTTCTCGACTGAAAAATATTTTTTGGTTAATTATTTAACAATTATTATCAAAGTTTAATTTTTTTTCGTAGAAAATTCCACTGTTTTGTAGAAAATTCAACAATTTGGTTGAAATTAGGTTCATTATTGTTTGAAAACGAAAATACTTGGTTGAAGTTTTAAACCTTTGTTAAAAAACTATAGTTTTTTAACTACAGTATTTAATTTATCAATGACAATTGATCTGCATAAAATCAAAATATTTTTTGGTTCAAACTGTTACAACTATTACATTTTTCGTTGAGAATTGATCCTGTTTCGTTGATAATTAATCTTTTTAGCTGAAAATTCAACTGTATGGTTTAAAGTTGAACTAATTTGTAAGAAATTAATGGTATTGGTCGAAGCATCATCTCCTTGGTTGCAAATTCATTTTTATATTGATGTTGGCATTTAATTTCTCTAGTTTTAGTAGAAAGTTAACAATTTTTAATTGAATATTCGTCTTTTTGTCTTACAAAATTATCCCTTTGGTAGATATTTCATGTTATTGGTCAAAAATGCAAATGCTTGATTAAAATTAGTCGGGTTTGGTAAGGAATTTTATTATTTTGTTGAAAATTAATTTTTTAAACTAAACATTGAACTATTAGATTTTTGATTAAAATATTTTTTAGTTACAAATCTAACTATTAGGTTAAAAGTTCATGTAATTTATAGAAAATTTGACTTCTTTGATGGAAAATTAATCTTCTGTGTTGAAGGTTCATCTTTCTATCTTTAATTTAATTCATTTAATTTTTTGACTTATTTAATTTTTTTAAATTTATTTAATACAGTGCTCACCTTAATTTTACTTAAAAGAATTTGTTCTTCTGTTTTCGTGAAAGAGGTCTTTTATTTCCCTGTTTTTAGAGTATTTTGTCATGTGAAGCCTTTGATCGATATAGTTGAAAAAGGTTGTTTTTTGGCTTTTTCTTGTAAGTAGGGGCGGGGTCCTAAAAAGGTGTGTATTCCGAAAATTGAAACAGTTTACGCCCTGCTTGAGTTGGTTTCAAATTATGTCTTAAGTTTTGAATATTTACCTGCAAAACTGAACTACCTATTTGAAGTTAGTTTAAATCCGAATTCTTTAAACGTTTAAACAGCCCGGATCACTACTTATCTCGATTACTAGATCGTTATAAATTTTAAAGGTTTTGAAGTTTCAAACCGTTTAATTTGTTCAATTATTGTCATTTTTAAAAATGGTTCAAAATGTGCATTTTGAAATTTATCTAGTATCTCCCCTTGATAAGGTTTACTAGTTTACAGTGAACTCGATTCATATACGTTTGAATGGGCACAACTTTCTGACATTTCTCTTTGCTCTATAGATAGAGAGGTGCATATAAATGTCACCTAGTTCAAACTACCCACTGGGGCCAGAGTTCTGCGTCGAAATGAAAATGTCAGGGAACACCGAAAAGCTTTCATCCAGTTTTCAAACTTGGCAGATTAAATTCTAAAGTCAAAATTAAAAATTAAATATTTAAAGTAGTTACTGCTTCTTAATTCATAATCTGCCCCCTGGACTAGAGCGTAACATCTTAATCTACTTATACTTTTACATAACCATTTCTTACACATTTTTACGCTTTTAATATCAGCGATTTCCATTTTCGCCCGCAATTTGTTCACATCCATTCCATCATTATTTCAAATTTGCTCCTCCAGCCCCCTCCTACTCCTTCATCCAAATGTCACTTGATCCATCCTCCCCTAAAATCTGTACCACATTCTCTTGCCAGCTTCCTTTATTTTCCATTCCTCTCCTACATCCTTTCCATATATGCTCCCATGTTTCGTCCCACGAAATTCTGTTCTCTTTCTTTTCCCAAAACATTCATTCCCTTAACTCGCTTGCCAGTCTAAATCTTGCTATTCTGGTCCATCTTCTCTCTCCTTATCCCTCTTCTAAATTTTTTGGTATTATTTCCTTTTTTAGCATTTTATGCCACTCATTATATTTTAATTCCTCAATTATCCCCCATATTTCTATTAATTGTCTTTTCCTGTTCCTTTTCTCCCTTTTCTCCAATTTTCCATAGTTTACTTCCGTTACCTGTTGTATATCTCTAGCACTAAAGGGCTTGTTCCTTTCTTCTTCTCATCTCGCTAATTCTATCGCCCTCCCTCTTCTTTCTACTACCTGCTTCAAACACTTTTACACTACCTCCCCTTTCTTTCCTTCCATTAGATTTGTCTCAAAATTCCCTACACTTTCCCGCTTTAGAACATGATTTATCCCTTGGCGCTACTTCTCTCACCATATATCCTGGCGTCCTCCAATCTGCCGCTAGCATCTTCAGTGTATCAAATAACAATATTCTTATTCTCCTATTCTTCTTGTTCCTATCTACACAAGCATTTCTCCAATCCTGTAATTCAGCCCCTTTCCTCCTTTATTCCTTTCGCCTCTGCCATCAACACTGTATCGTCCTCATATGCAGTATATTTTCTTTACCTATCCTAACTTCTCCCAATCCTTTTCTCTTCGTTTTTTATGCTAAGTCTTAGATTAATACGTATATTAAATAAAATGGTGCTCAGAGGACTTCCTTACCTTACTCGTTTCACCAAACAGAAACTACACCAAACTCTCGCATTCAGTCAAGTGTCGGGTCTTGTCTTAAAATGGCCTTGGCCTTGGGTGACTGAAACTGAGAGTTTGGTGTATATCTTACTTGTTCTCCTATCTTTACCCTGCTTTTGTCTTTCGAAAAATTTCCTATAATCTCTTTATTAAACGCTCTCGTATCCCCTTTGTCACCATAACTTTTTCTATCTCGACTCCGTCCAATAAGACAGTCTTTAAAGTCCTTTCTTCTTTCCATAACTCTGGCCAACCCTCTCTACTCTCCTGCATATTATACATGAACATTTTTTTAATTTTGTCCCCCCATATTTCCAGACTTTATTCGAAATTGCAGCCATTCCAGGTGTCTTTCCATCTTTTATTAGTCCTAACGCTTTGATATACACACTATAGCACACACTAGACAACACTATACAACACTATAAAATGTCATTAACATCATATTCAAGATCATCTTATTTTCTTTTGACCTTCTAAAAAAGGTTCTTAGAAAGAAACAAAAATTAGCTTTTAATACGATTTTTTATCAACTCTTATGTATGTACTTAATTCGACAATTAAAATAATTTCAGAAAAATCTTCAAAAAATTATCCAAGTTTAAAGTTTGCTTTTTATTAAGTTGTCAATTCACACATTTCAGAGATTCAATATTTTAATCTATATTAGGTGGCCTACAGTTATACCTGTACAAATTCAGCTTTTGGTTTTTGTTGATCGATCCCCCCAATTTTTTCGTTTTGCGAAAAAAATGTCCTGTTTTTTTCAAATCGTACAACATAAACCCTTGCCCATGGGCTTTTTAAATTAACATACATCCTGAAACGAGAAAAACTCGCTTTTTGGAAAAATGGAAAAAGAGTACTTTTTTGAAAACTTTTTGTCAATGAGATTTTATTCACCTCTTGAGGAATGTTCGAGGAATAATTTCCTGCCAACAAATTATGATTTTGACCCATCCCCACTCTCCTTGTATTGTCTGCGGCAAAGGCAAAAAAAAGTAAAATATCATTTTTATGTTAGCTTCATGATAAAGACGGTACTTTTTGGAATTTTTGCATCATGAATTGCTTTTATTCGGTAAGTGACAACTTTTAAAGTATTTTTAAATAATTTTAGGTATTCTTCAAACAATGTTTTCCTCCCCATAAATCATGAAAAGTGATTATTTTTCGGGAAAAAGGATGCAATCTTTCTTTAATAGCATTTTGCATTTATTTAAACACTTTTAATTTGTTTAAATCATTTTTTCACTCTAAATCTTAAAAATATATATTTTCTAGAGTTTTTTAGAGTGATATATTTTTTGAAGATATTTGGCATCTATTTAAACAACTTATATTTGTTTAAACAATTTTTTGCCTGGAAAGCGTCAAAAGTTATTATTCTCTGGAATTGAATACACAGTTAACGAATGTTGAGAGTAATGTGTTTTTTCATTAAATATTTTCCAATTATTTTAACAATTAATAATTATTCACTTGCGTCGTTTCATAGTGAAGGTGGAGCAAAGTATATTTTTTCCGAATCTCTTGCTTTATGTTGCTTAGTATTCAGTATTTCCGTATCTCAGAACGAATACTCTAGTTGCCCTAACAATAAACTTAAGAAAAATTAAATTTCATTGCTATAACTAAAGGTTAAATAATTGCTAAATAAAGAATAATAAATTTGCACACTTTACAGGAGAAAATGGTTTAGAAGAATGAATGTTGTTTGAATAACTGTCAATTATCCTTAAAAAATGTTATTCTGTAAATGCGTCAATTGTATAATTAATTTCAGAAAATAATAAGTTTTTACGATTTACAGGGGAAAAAATTGTAATACAAAAATTCGAGACAGAAGTCTTAGAATTTTTTTATTCCTTTCTTTGAACGTTTTTTTTCTTTGTATATATCTTCTTAATAAAGATTGAGAGCTTATTTTGGTCATACGTTCATTCAATATGTGCAGGAACAATAGATTCTCTCCT
>JAWWLR010000148.1:17578776-17590364 GCA_035041075.1 Acraspis erinacei | reverse complement strand
GCCGTTGCGCACAAAAGTATAGGGATGGTCCCGAAGGAATAGCCTCCAAGCAGATGTGTAAAAACTGTGCTGAATGCTGAATGGCACCTGGGCTAAGTTTCTTAATCTGGGATACCGGACGACCGCATCAAGTATGTAACCTTATCCTTGCATGCGGAGCTCTACAAGGATGGATGAACCCTTTCCTTCGCTGCTCGTGGGAGCAACAATGAAACCACCAAACTATCAAAAAGTTGTAAATGAGATTCAAAACGATCGAACGCGCAGAACACCCGAAAATGGATCGACAACAGTGCCGATCACCCTAGGGTTCGAGGTGCTAAAAATAATTTAGATGGAAACACGACCACAAACCGGCGAAACGTCCACATTGAGTGAAGTCACCGCTACTTGAACAAGCTACAGACGAAGACGAGGAAGTGACATTGAGACCAACCGCGGAAAGCAGGCACCTTCTGAGAGATAATAGTGATTTCAAAACAAGGAGGAATATTGACATGCAGGTTCCTCCTAAACCTAATAAGCTGAATTCAAATCGAAGGCTCAAACCAACGATGAATCAAAAGACCAAAATACGCTTGCATCAACTGAACAAGAAAATTGAATGGAAAAGACAGAATGCGTCCCCTGTTTAGTGTGTGATTGACTACATAACTTCTGGTATACGGTTCACGGAAAGGATTCGAAAATTTGCCCAAGAAATGAGGACTTTCAATCACATACCGAACAAGTAAAAGCTGCTGACAATCAAGCAGCCTATTGTTAACCAAACACGGAAAGTATCTGACGCAAGGAGGAGAACACAGAAGACGGAGAAATGGATCAGGGAAAATTAACCGTTTCTGCTGAAGAGGTGAAAAAGGAACTTAGGGGTGCGATGAACTTTTCCGCTGTAGGACCAGATGGTATCAAGAGCTTCTGGCAGAAGAAGTTTACTTCTAGACACAAACATCTGGCCCGCATATTCACCTCATATTTAAAGTCGGAAATCCAGGCCAATAACTTGTTTGAAGAAACTATACGAGGGCCCATTAGCACGTCCTGTCAATGGCCGGGATTGACTACCGGAAAGCTTTCGATTGTTACCTGTTGGAAAGCAATGGTGAGATTGATGCCCCTTTGGAAAATGAGGCCTTTGCTTTTTGCATCACACTTTTGCCTCTATCTGTCGCACTACGAAATTCTTCTGGATACCATGGTGGCGACACTAAACCTCGCGAGCATAAGGTCATCCATGAACTTTATATGGACGACCTAAATATCTATGCTTCAGCCAAAAGCAAACTTTAGGGTGCTTTAAATATCTTCCAGGAGTACACAGGAGAGATTAGTATGGAATTTGGATTGGATAAGCGTGCCAAAATTCATCTCAAGAAAGGAAAGATTTCTATTGGCGATCCTAATGATCCTGAGGTTGTGTGTATAAGTGTTATTAAGATTAAGATTAAGATTTCTATTGGCGTTCCTAATGACCCTGAGGTTGTGGGTATAAGTGTTATTAGACATCTTGACACTAAAGAGACCTAAAAGTACCTAGGTGTGCCTCGAATTCGCATTCAGGACTCTATATCAATGAATTAGTCTCTCTGATGCAAATACAAGCTTCTTATTCGGAAGACTTGGTCTTCAAATCTTTCAGTGTTGAATAAGGTATCTGCGACTGACATGCTTGCCGTCGCGGTTCTAATCTACTCGTTTTGGGTGGTTCAATGGAAGAAGAACGAGTTTACGGCCCTTGATGTAGCCACAAGTAAGATCATGCATATGCAAAAAGCTTACATCTCAACTCGTCTATTCCGCGATTATACATCCCGAGCCGTTAAGGTGGACGCGGACTTCTGAAAATCCAGTGCTCAAATAACCGATTTGTTCTAAGAATCAGAAGTGAGAAAGTTCATTAGTTCTTCTAGATGCTTCACTTTTAAAAGCCCAAGTAAAGAAAGCAGAGGTTAAAAAATTCTGCTAAGAGCTACTTGACCAGAAAATGCACGGGAACTTTCACAGAAATGTCGAAGAACAGTCTTGGTCAAAAGAGCAAACTTTTGCTTTTCTCAGGTCAGCAGGCCCTGCGACCACCCATCTACTAATAAAATATCCGTTACTGTGCAGATGGGGTAAAAACACCCCAACCAATTTCCAAGTGCGATTTTTGAATACTTAGAATGCGAACTGAGTCCAGTGCCCCTAACTAGGTATATTCGAGTATTTCTCCTTTACGACGCTGTACGTAGTTTCGCTCGTTCGACTTTAGTGTGCTCTTCGCAACAGTGCAAAGAAGACGTTCCGAGATTCTGGGGTATTATCTACCCCATGTGCACAGTACGTTTATTTCTTTTATTAATTTTTAATTACATTTTTTTTCTTATTAGTGAGTGTGTGTGTTTAAATGTGTGCAGATGGCTTATAGTTTAAGGACAATAAAACCAAGCATGGTGCGATCGCCCATGTGCCCTTCGCATCGCATGCCTTTGTGTGTCGATTGCGAATACATTGAATAAGTAATGTGTACGCAGGGTTAATATTTATGATCATTTTCATTTAATTTTACATGCTCCTTAATAATTATATGTAAGAAACTCAGAAATATATTATTTTTATTACAATAAATAAATACTTTTCAATCTACCACGAGGTTTTAAATTTTTTCAAATATTACACAAATATTACACTCCGACAAGAATTTTGAAAAATATTAAAAATTGAATTTTTTGTGAATTTTTAAGTAAAAAATATACATTTTTCGGGTTTTCAACTTCAATATTTGTTATAAAATGTTTATATGAAAATATCATCATGAAACCTTTTGGACCACATTTCTTAAGCTTTGAAGAATACCTAGAATTTTTTAAAAAGTTTAAAGCACAAATAGTGCTCCTGTAATTAACCTTCAAAGTGACTCGGGTAGAAAACACCCCATGTGCACAATAAGTTACAGGAGCGAGGTGTGCACAACAAGGGATATAATAATTTTCAACCAAACAGTGGCATGTTAGACCAAAAATGAGGAGTTTTAGTCCAAGAAGATTAACTTTCCGCCACAAAAAGACGAATTTCCCACAAAATGCTTGAATTTTCAACCATATTGTTTAATGTTTAACTAGGGAAGATCAATTTTTCATTTAAAAATATGAATTTTAAATTAAACATGGAAAAGTTACATTTTTGATAAAAGTGATATTTCGGGTTCTAATCGTGTACAAAACTACGAATTTTGCCGTCGAAAATATTATTTCTAAACCAAAAAACGATTTTTTAAATAAAATAGTCAAATTTTCAACTAAAGGGATGAATTAGGAGCTTAATATCGAATATTTAAAGAAAATGGTTTAGTTAAAATTTTTTGTTAAAATTTCATGAAAATTTTTACTTCTTTATTAGCAAATTAATCCTTTTCTTTAAAAATTTATCGTTTTGATGAATATTCCATCCCTTTGATGAATGTTGAACTCTGTTGTTACAAATTTATTTTTGGTGGTTTAAGTTTTTGTTTACAATTAAATTATTTTATTGAAAAACCTTTTATTCTTCTAAATGAACTTTTGTACCTGAAAATTTAATTGTACCACTTTCAGTTGAAACTTCCTGTATTATGTTTCAAGCTTCGACCTTTTTTGTAGAAAACTTAACTATTATATTTTGGTAAGAATGTCATTGTGGATGATTAAAAATTACAATTTTTTGTTGAAAATTAACTGCTTTTTTATAGTTTCAATTATTTTGTTAAAAAGTCGTATTTTTTGTTAATTTCAACTGTTTTCTATTTTAATTAGAATCTTTCTTGGAAACTTAAACAATTCCAAACAAGGAACAAAGTGAAAAAAGTCAAGAGAAGTCAAGAGAAGATTAACTTTGATTTTTGAAAGACTAGAGATTATAATAAGAACTTTTTGAATTTCCTTGGAAAATCCAAAATTCAAATTTTGTTCGCACAAAAAAGAGAAAAATTCCATTTTGCGGGCAAACTATGCAAGATACGAAAAAATATGAAAAATAAAAATCATGCACCCAAAAAAGATCTACAAATTTTTTGTCAATCCCTTTATAACAGTATGCGTATTTTTGGTTTTTTTGTAGAAAAATAACATTAAAAATAAAAAATTGAATTTTTGGAGAAACGACACAATGTATAAAAAAAAATTAATAGACAAAAAGTTATGTATTCAAAAAAGATCTATACATTTTTTATTTTTCACTTTTTGATGAAAGGCGTATTTTATGTTATAATAGCAAAAAATAGCAATAAAAATACAAAAATTTTATTTTTGGACAAACGGCACAAGCCATGTAAAAATTAATAGACAAATGTGTCTAAACCTTGACATCATCAATCTCAACATGCTCAACATCATAAACAACCTCAACATTCTCAACATCCTGAACATCCTCAATATTCTGAGCATCCTGAACAACCCGCCGGACCTGCTCGACTTGCGATGCGTTTACTAAATGCAGAAGGGCGGGAATTTCCTACAAATCTTTTAACGAAAAAACAGGCTGGTTTTTTTATTCCTTTAGTTCTACCTTTTCTTACGTTTACAGACTTTAGAGATGAGATTTATGTTGCAATACTTGAATGGCATTATTGGGTGCGTGGACTATATACTGCACCGAACGTGCGGGTTATGGTAAACACAACTCACGTATCCTAGATGTACAGAATGACCCAACTTGCTTGCGATCATTATCATGTAAACTATTATTTTGAAACCGACAGTCGTGTCGGGTTTATATTGATTTTATAAGAATTGCCATGAAGTTCGTGATGCAGGGAAATATGAAAGGGATGATATTGATTACGTTTTAATATCCTCAAAACACTGTTTTAAGACATTCTGTAGTCACAGCTTAGTTGCCGACTACTAACATGGGTTCATGAGTGGCTGCGGCTAATTCATATTACGATTATCTACAAGAATTTTCATTATTTTCAGATAAATTGTAATTTCTTTAAACAAATGTGTATTATAGCGTTAAAATTGAACTACTGAAAATGCTTCTTAATCTCTTCACAACATAACAAATATATATTAGTGTATAAAATAAACATTATATATTATAACGGACATTCACCATATTACTGCTTTTAATTATTAACTAAATTTTAGCGATGTTTCTCAAAAATTTCTTAGGGAAAGTTCCAAAATTTGGTGAGGACGAAAATTATACACATATTGGAATATTTTCCAAAAAAATGGGGAAAATTTTTCCAAAACTCAGCAAGTATTCCACTACATTTTTCGTGAATTTCTCCAAGATAGTTAGGGACTCCAGGCCAAATTTTGGGAAATATTTCCCAAAATATGTCGGGGCAAGACTCCCAACTTGTGGAAGATAGTCCACTACTTCCTTAGGAAATTTGCCCTAAAATTATTGCGGAAAGTTTCTCAAGTTGTAAGAAATATTCTACACGATTAATGGGGAAAGTTCTACAAATGTTAGGAAATTTCCTAATATGTTTGGTCAAAATTCATAAACTTTGGTGTAATTTGCATCACCAGGATTTTGGAGATAGTTCCACACATTGATATCCACTATGTACTGGTATCCAATTTCCCCTTATTGACAAATTTCAAACATTGAACTTTTGGATTGAAAACATTAAACGAAGATGAAAACATAAAAAAATATAGCAGTAATAATGCAGTAATGATTATATTATAAAAATTAGAGGCTTCGCAGAAATTACCCAAAAATGTAAATCATTCAAAGTATATAAAATAGTAGTGAATTTAAAATTGCGTCTGCAGAGTCATATCATTTTCAGTTTGACATATTTTTGATTTTAATATCTTTCACCATTTTTAAAGACTAACGTTCCAAAATGAAAAATAAATTTAAAATTAAATTTAAAAATAGTAGAAATGAGACAATTTTAAATGCTACATATAGTACAATTAAAAGTATAATACTTCATAGCAGAAAGCTTGTATGAATTTACTAATTAAGAATGAGCAATTATAATGGAAAACTTTAAATTTAAAAAAATTAAAATTAAATAAATTAGACTCAAAAAAGAATTTTATGTAAAAAATAAAGCTTTAGATATTAAGAGTTTAGAATCCAAAATTCCAAATTGAACAATTTTCAACTCAAGGTTGTCAAGAAGAAATAATTTCAGAATTATTTAAAGCAATTAAATTTTTTAATTGTGAAAGATTACAAAAAAAAAAGAATAGTGAAAATTACATTTTTTCGGAAGGAAATGCCTCAGCACACGGGAAATATCTGGTCAATACTCACCGAATTTTGATCAACCTAGCCACCCTATTCTAATTTATTAAGGGACCTGGTGCAAAAAAATTAGTGATAATTGCCCGAAATTCTTTTATGAAATTTCTTCTAGTTACATAAACTACAGAAGAAATGAGCGTCAGTAAAATCTACGGAGACATTTTCCACATATTGTGTGCGAGATTCTTTTAATAGTTATGTTTCTTTTACACATAAATATTTTTCACTGTTCAAACAAATTTTGTAGTTCAACTTTAATTAATTGTAAAAATGCCGGTTAATTGTCTAGTTTGACTTCTTCTGTTCAAAATGGCTCAAGAACGTATACAAATTGTTCAAAATGACGAATAACAGCAAGATAAAAATAAAACAAAAGGGGTAAGAAGGTTTTTGCAACTTCTTCCGCTTGAAATCTAGTTAATTTCGAGATTCGACTTGAAGATTTTTGAAGTTAGGTTACGTACGTCATTTTACGATCACGTCGTTTTAAATTCAGTATGACTGCCGAATTTTTACAAAAGACTGATCGGTCTCGTCTCGAACCTCTTTTCCAGCTCGCCCTTTACAAAAACATGAGCTAGCGACTGGTAACAGAAGAGTAATCGAACACATCTCGAACCACTAATATCGTCAGTTGGGTGCATAATATTGCGTATATTCTGACAATTAAAAACAATGAACACATTGCAAAAACCTTTTTGCCTCTTTTGTTTTCTCCTTATCTTGCTGTTATTAGTCAATTTGCACAAATTACATACGTTTTAGAGCCATTTTTAACAGAAGCCGCCAAACTAGACAATTACTAAATGCCAACCTGTTATTTACAGTACTAACAGTATAATTTCATCTGCAAATCATGAAGTGAGGCGAGGCTTTCATGGCCGGCACGAAGGTCGAAACGGAACCGGGGTCGCAAGGTCTCGACCGATAGAATTAAAGAAAGGTGACTGCGCGGAACAATAGCATCAGGAACAAAACTCCGAAAAAACTCAAACCTGGTTATTGAATAGTAAACTGTATAAAGAACTGTATTTACTGATTGTAATCAACAAATAACTGTCCACCAGACAACTTGGAGTTCAACCCTTATTCGGAGAATTTAATTTTCAAAATTCATCTGATACGGTCAGCCCTGTCCCGACGCCGAGATCATAAAAATTAAATTTCTTATTAATTATTTCTAATGTTTTTGATTAAATAGTCTAAAGAGTTTTGGAAAATAATTTGAATTGTACTGCTTCATCGACACGACCGAGACATGTTCACGTTTCAAATTCAGCAGTGATTTTTAATGTTACTCGCGCACGTTGATCTATTTATTATTATGATTTAACTATTAAAGGCCGAAATTTAAAAATTTCATGGTTGAACCGACTGTATATTTTTTCTTACTAATTATTATTTTTTTAATGATTGCCTAGGGTATCTCGAGCGTTGAACTGGTGGCTCATGATGGGTGAAGATGACGTTGAGAAGGGCACTGTCATCATCCTGAAGACTTTTCCTACGCAAACCGTTGTCGTGGGTGAAGCGGATCTTCATACGGTTCCCAGTTGAGGGTGGAGGAAACGGGTGAGGGCGGTTTCGTCCGTCGCGAAGAGAAATGAGCGATCTTCAGGCCACTCTCGAGTTTTCTCTCGAGCTTTGCAAGTTCTACAATGTCGATCTCTTTCAGCGCGGGTAAGTGCGACCTGATTTTCAAGGTTCTCAATGTGTGCACTCTGCAGAGGGCAAGAACTTTACTTTTTCGTTAAGCCAGCAAAATATCACTCTAAAGTACGACTCATATTTTTTTTCGATTTGGCAAGCAGGAAGAAAAATGAACCTTCCATTACTTACTTTCAACGTTTCACCTCATTTTTATCTCTTCAAGGCAAATTGGATGGCAAACCAACTGTTCAAGATGAATAAAGAAAATATTTTTACGTATCGGCTCTTTTCTCAATTCCCTTGATTGATGATTTTTGATTTTCTATAGAATTATAAATAATAATCTATCAATAATTTATTCTGTCAGCATTGGAGCTTAGGGTGGGCCTAATTTGTTCTTTGAAAATTTTCGCGCGTATCGTCCCCAAATTAGTTTCAAACAACATACACAAAAATGCGTTCAAAAATAATATTTAGAGATTCTATAAGCCCTATTGTACACGTATTTGCCATAAGAAAAAATGACGTTTTTGTAATTTTGATTTAGAATCGTCAATATTAGGAAATTAAGTTGAAACTCCACTTTTCTCTTCACTATAAGCTATAGAATACTAAGTAATAATTTCTTTTTAAACATCAGATAAGTCGATTTTATTATAGAGTTAGTATTGAGTTTTTGGCGCTAATTATGGTATCTTTGAGGCTTTCGCTAAAATAAAAATTGTTTCTTATACATAAAATACTACTTTCTACTAATAAATAGATATTTATATAAATTGTTAAAACAATTCATTGTTGTTTTGCACAATTTTTTCTTAGAATAGAATTAGAAAGTAACGGTTTATCCGAATTTTTCAACCTTTTTTCAATTGTCCAGTTTTAGCGACGTAAGAGTTAATTTAGATTAATGAACATAATTGTTGAGACAATTTATTATCATTAATATTCTCTGTGCAAAATGTTAGAAAGTTGTGGTTGTCTTTATTGTACTGCTGTAGCAAAAAATTAAAAACATAATTTTTTCTCTTGAAATGTTCTCTTTTATCAATAATGTTTAGAAATATTTAAAAGTAAATTTGATAATGAAATAAAATTACTTATTTCGCAATTTTGATTTACAAAATTGATGTTGGAATTCTAGATTTTGTTTTTTTTTATTGTGCGTTAAAAATAAAAAACAATACAGAAAAAAAGAAGGATGGGATTTTGCAGGTTGACTTCTTTTTCCCTCCACTTTTTATTTTTGCTTTTTTAATTTAAATCAAGGCCTTCAGGAGTGTGTTATCCGAACTTGTTCATTAGATTTTTTTTTTTAATTTCGACGAATTGTATAGTAAAATTTTATTTTCGGATATTTAAAAAGAATTTAAATTTAAATTTATTCTGAAATTAATTTCTTAAGTTTTAATTTATTTCATCTTTGTTTTTGTTCCCAATCAAAGCATTTTTCCCATCTTACTTACTTATCCGACAAAAATAGTTAATTTTTTTCTGAAAAGTTATCAAGTGATTTGCTAGGAATATGTTTTTATTTCCTTGTATGTGGGTACAGAAAGCATTATTCGACATTGAAATTTAAACCATGTTTAAAGAAGATATTTTTTTCTGAACTTAACATTTTGCTGCCATACTATAACTTGTTTAAAAATTTCCAACTTGAAATACTTTCAATTTTGCACTATTCAATTTTAAACTTTTTTTATTTAGAATTGATACAAGTCTACTTTCTTTTTATTCCATTCAAGATATTGCCTTCTTTTTAAATTTTTTCTAATCTCCAATTGTTTGATTTGGAACGTTTCGAATTCGAAATTGTGCAATATATTTTCTTCAAGTTTTAAACGATTTCATTTTAAAAATGTTAATTATAATTATTACTTCAAATATTAAAAATTTTTCCCACATTAGAAAAGTTGTTTAATAATGTATTTTATAATTATTTGTATATTTAATGTTAGGAAATAAGAATCTAGGGACATAAAGCCGCGCTTTATGCGCGATTAGTAAACAGTAAAACCTACACGATTAAATAACAGTTTGAGATTCATATATTGAGATTTTTTTTGCTAAATTGAACTAATCTTGATATTTTCCTACAGATACTATCAAATCAGAACTGCTCTCAGAGTTTCGCCCAAACTACCCGTCAAGGTCGAAGTTAATCAAATGCGCAATCGTAAGTATGAAATTTTGATGCATAAATTACCTTTAATTTGCTTTAATGATTATGGAACTCATAAAATGTTTGGGTCAATTTATGGCGAATTCAATAAGATTAAAAATTAATGATCTGTTCATTCAGTTTAATTTTCATTCAAGTCGCACCTCGACAAGTGAAATTCAGCTGCATGCAAAATTTTTGCTTAAATCAAGGTTAATCCTGAAATTTTTAACGTGTAAACACGTTTTAGTTCATATGTTTGCAAATAGTCCTATACATATAACCTACATTATGTCGGCAGCAGTTGACTCTAAGCGTATGAATATTTTAAGGAAGACATTGTGCTTTAGGAACAAGCATGTTTAAAAAGCGTTCAGACTCCTGAATAGCAATAAGAAACCTGGTTAGAAAAGATCAATTTCGAAAGGAAATTTCCATCGCTAATTTTGAAAATTAAATTTTATAGTTTTAAGCTGTAATTATTGATTTCTAGATGAGTATGCAAGTTCTACTTCTGTCTAGACGTTTGCTTTCATACTCTAATCGAGAGATTTATTCTAATCCTCAACTTGAATTTCATTATTGAAGATTGATTTCAACCCAAAAGTTTGATGACTCAAATTTTTTTCATTTTTCAGACTCGCTGGAAGCTCCAGGTACGAGCAAGCGTTTTCAGATTTTCTATCGAAATGAAGAGGTGACACTCGGCACATCGGTCTTGTTTCGTGCGCACGTGCTCGTGCACAGTCACAAGATCGAGGAGGTCCTCGCTCGTACCCACTTTAATCTCGGAGTGGAGTTATGGTTCAGTGAGCCGACTCAGCCCGGAAATATGGCTTGCGTATCATCGAGGTGAGTTTCCGATTCCCATTTGCAATCACCATTCCTCTCTTCCTAGAATTCAATCCTTAGATCTTTATCATCAACATTAATGAGAATGATAAGGATGATATTAGTTTTTCTCATCATCATTATCATTTGTGCTATCTTAATCTTCATAATTAACTTCATAATTATTATCATTCTTATTATACAACAATGTCATCATATACTTCAACCTCAGCAGCTTTATTAGTTTTATCAGACTTATTATCGGCTTCTTACTAAAATTCTTCATCATACTCATCTTCATTATCTTCCTTTTCATAATCATCTTTATCAGCACCATAATCTTCCTCCTTATTATCTTCACCTTAACCGTTATCATCATCGACTCCATCCTCGCAAACTTCAATTTCATTACCTTAATTAACATCGTATTTCACCTCGACAGTCTTATCAACATCTTTATCCTCCTCCCATGTTCTTCAGATATTAATGTTCCTTCTTTATCGTCGATTTATGCAACTTTCTGTTGCATCTCATGCGCTAAGTATGCGGTTCTTTTGCTGTTTGCCACGCTTGACTGAACATCGCATCTCTCTTGGACTCGTGGCTGCCCTCACCAGTGTAATTCATAATCCTTAAACTCTTCTTTTTCATCACTGTCAGTATCTTTATAACCCCGAGTAACTTTGTTTTTAAGATTATAATTCTCATCATCACC
>JAWWLR010000148.1:17564555-17578531 GCA_035041075.1 Acraspis erinacei | reverse complement strand
CATTACAAATACCTTAGCCTTATGCTAATTCAAATAATATTTGGAAAAAAGCACAAAAAGTAATATAATTCTTATCATTTTTATTATCTCGAACTTCATCTACTTGATCTTCAATCATTACCTATTACCTATTCAATCATTTTTAACCTCTTCAATTTCATCATAATCAGTATCCCTATATACGTCATTAATCTTCTAATCTGGCTTATCCACATAAAGTAAATCATTGTCATTATCATTATCCTTATCATTCTCATCATCCTTATGGTTTAAACTATCTTTATTTTCCTCCACATCACTGACATCACCATGTCCCTCAACTTCTTCATCGTCACTATTCTCACGAACGCTTCCTTCTTAAAATCTTCATCATGATCATCATTATCAGCCTCATCATCCTAATCACCCTAGTCATCCTAATTCCTAATCATAATTATTCCCAGAATACTCAAAATCCTCCTTAACCAAAAAATTTAATGATTATTCAGGAACAAAGAAGTTCACAGACTCACAGATTACCGATTATATTGTTGACTTATTATAAAATAAACTTGAACCAACTTTCTTTATTCTTTGCTGTTGTTTCAGAGCGCTGCAACTGAATTTCACCCCCACAAAGGGCCTGCACTATCATCTCCCGGTGCTATTCGATTACTTTCATCTCGCTGCTGTATCCATCACCATTCACGCCTGTCTTGTGGCACTCCATCAGCCATACATAAAGTCGGTATTTCAAGTTCTACCAAGTTCCTCGATGTCAGTCCAGATTCTTATATCAAGAGCTCTTTTGCAAAACTTGTGATTTTTGTTGCATGCTTTGACGATTTCCGCTGATTCAGGAAGAGCATTCTTCATTACGTTCAGAGCTGGTAAGAATAGGTTTGTTATATCTGATCCAGGATCTGAAAGTGAATATTAAATATGGATTATTTTTTAGTGCTCCAAGAGGAGGCAAACCCTGGCTGCAGTTCAAGCAACCTGCAGCTAATAGTGACAACAATCTCTTCTTCGGAAATATAGTAAGAATTTCCTATGGTCTAGTGAATTGTCTTCTTTTTAGTTGCGAAAAGACAAAAGATTGAATCCACAGGGATGTCTCTCACTAGTTCCACAATGGATGCACGAATTTTGTTTATTCTCTTTTCAGGAAACTACGACACGCTGTGTTGGTTCAGCTACGAGGATTCAACATGCTAAACTAGTTCAGCAAGAAGTCACAAGGCTGCTTTTAGCCGCGCGCGAATCTTTGCTCAATGATTTGGCTGATCTGGCAAAACTTCTACCTTCTTGGCAACAGAGGACCTTGGAAGTTGCTCAAAATACTCACAAAGAAATCACGAAGGTTTAAAATAAATTAAACATTTTTTTAAATTTAAATTCTTCCAAATTTTCTAACGGTTCGAATAAAAAGAAGAGTCTAATTTATTTTATTAATGTTTTAGTTGATAGATACTGAAGAAGCAGATATCGCACAGCTTTGCGCTCAAAATATCGTTCTGTGGCAGCATTTTTTAGAAGCATTTTCCGGCCGAGATGCTGTTCATCAGCATTTGGCTAGAGTCCATCATCAACTAAGGGTAGGTTTCATTAATGTCATACATATGATTAAGATTTTTTTAAGCAGCATTTAAGTCTAATTCAAAAATTTGAGATAGATTCTCACCTTAAAGTTTCAATTAAATGTTGAAGTTTTATTATGACTTTAATACTTCACTACAACCACGAAATTTAATTGCAATCGTGCATTTTTCAAGTATATAACCTTTTTAATTCCAGGTAAAACGATTTGCGGAAGGATTCTTTGTTTCGGAAAATCCAAGGACTTCAGCAGCTGGTTGCTACGATGCTAACTATCAATCTTATCAAGCTGTAAGTGAAGCAGCTAGAAGATCTCGATATCTAGCTTCATTGCCACCTTTGCCAGTTCATTGTCCAGAACTCGACGGAGACCTTCACACCTTACCTATCATATTCGAAGATCAGTACGCTGATATGCAACAGAGGCACAGGAACAGCGGTGAGATCATAACTACTTCAAATTAGTACACTAAAAAATGAATTAATATACGATTTTAAATACATGTCCATATCTTAACTAACACCCTAGTCTTTAAATCTACAAAGAACAATCTATAGAATATTTTGACTCTCTCTCTCTCTCTCTCTCAATACACCAACTCTCTAGATTTGAGTATAAATCCAACCCTATATAAATATTGCACTACTTCAGAAAGCTCAAGTCAGTTCCAAATATAGATGACTGCAGCTGTGGCATGAACCAAATCTTGGATTCTCGAAACGTGAGTGTGTGGTCTCCAAGAAGTGAAGGGGCAGCAGACATCACTTCCATCCAGGCTCGCTTCACGCTAACACCATCGACTCTTCCAGCTCGTCATAGCAAATCTCTAGATCAGTTGGGGCCAGAAATTACTCCACTTCAGCCAAGGACTTCACCGAAGACCTTGCCCAGGTCAGCGTCGACCCAACTTTTTCCTAGGCAGAGGGGTGGTAGGAACGTAACTCCACCGACTACGGTTCCTTCCAGGGGGAGACCGATGTCAGCGATACCTTCTGGAGCAAGCCTGATTCCACCTTCGAGACAACAGGCTTGTTCAGCACCGAATCCATCGTTGGGATCGACTCCGATTGTCACTCTACCTCGAGCCAAATCAACCCAGATGCTCGTGCCAAATTCCGGTCATCGTCAGGTCGACCCTCAGTCGGCGTCTATCACGTCCCTCTTGGCAGCGATGTTCCCAGAAATACCGGCTGGTGAGCACTTTCCGGGTTATCGACCCTCGGCTAAAGCCTACGAGCACACTCTTGCTGTGCCCACCTGCGTGGGAACTCTCGATTTAGCTCAGTTGACCAGCTGCCTGAACTTGGAGTCCAAGAGTTGCAGCCTTTTTGCAGAAGGTAATCAGTCTCAAGATATTTTTCAGGATAGTTAGCAGTATTAGCTTATTATATAATATGAAGCACCAGTTTTTACCTGAAGTTCCATTTATATATGTTTGTAAAGGAACTTCTCTCTGATTAATAGTATTTACTTCCCTCTCGTGCTCGAGCTGCGAGGAGAGGGCTTGTCGTTCTGACTGGGAATTCCAATGTTATATTATCTAGTTTTCTAGCTATGAGAAGTTGTGAAGCATTTTATTATCTATAAAATTTTCTCTGTTTTGAATACAAAATACAATAATAAGTTTCATTCATAAGCCGGATAAAATAATGAAACCTTGTACTATAATCATAATTCGAGACCAAAATCTGGCAATCGTGGTTCATCAATCTCTCTTTGGACCTGTGCCACTGCAGTGAAACGAGACCTCATTCTCATAACATTAACTTCATTTATGACCGTTTTTTGCCCTGATTCGTCTTCTAGGCACACATTCTCTTGATACGAGGAGGATAAGATTAGAACCAAGAAGTCACCGACTCGCTCTTCGGCCGCCTCACGCACCCACCACCAGCGATAAAATCAATTTTGGCTCAGCTAAGACGACCAACGGTAGCAGCTTTTTGCCAGAATCTCAAGGTCTTTGCACAGCGACTCTCGACAGAGTGACGTATCGCGACGCAGCTAAAAAATACGTTCAACAAACTAGCAACAAGTATCAGTTCAATACTCTCGAGAATCGGAGGTATCATACTTTAGGAAAAGCTTCTTCTGGTCCAAAATGTAGGGAAATTCCGGAAGTTGCAAATGGTACCACAAACTCAAGTAGTCACTCCATCTTAGTGGATCCTCTAAATAAAAGATCAAATGGAATTTATACTGGAATCACGATCGATTCATTTTTGTATCAAACAAATGGCACGAGTGGGAAGAACCTTGATGATCTTAAGAACTTAAAGAAGCCTAAAAGCACTGATAGATTGTTTGATGATATTAAGCGAGAGGAGATGTCTGACTTCAGGTATGATGACTAAGTTTTTTAGTACTATAACGTTTTAAATATACTAACTTCTCTTTTAAAATTAATTTTAGGAAGGAAAACTCTGAAAGAACCGGGAAAATATACAGAAATGGAAACTTGGGTCACGAGGAGAAGCAAATGAGATTTCTAGCTGAGAAACCGACACAGGAATCTTCACAAGAGCATCTTTATGAGGTGATTGCAGCAAAAGTAGATCCGAAACCAGAACCAAGGGTAGAGCGAAGAAGAGACAGACATGGAAGGAGGCCCCATTCAGCTCCAACTATGGAGGTGGAGGAAGGAACAAAATGTAATCACAGGAACAGAAAACCTGCTCCACCTCCTCCTGGGTACCAGGATCCTGCAACTGCACCTTTACTTAAACAAAGGCCTGTTTCGACTCTAGTGACTAGTGTTTTGGAAGTAGAAAATAATAACAAGATCATCCTAAAGGTGGAGCCCATTAAGTCTCCTGTGGATCCTGTGGCAACAAATGGCACTACGCCTTCGGATTCAACCGAAGGTCAGGCTTAATATCAGGAATGAAATTCTTCTCCTAAAGATCGCATATTTTCTTAATATCTTTAAGATACAATATTTTTTTTCTTTTTAGGAGAACCATTGTCAAATCTTAGAAGACTGAGGTGCGCCAGCGTGCCCGTAGCTCAAAATAAAATGGTAGTACCTCGCAGTGCGGTTTCTCTGCCCTGTATGCCACTCCGAGACAGCAAATGCAGCCTCACAAACAATCTTCCCATTATCGAAAATCCTCCAAGTCCGCCTTCTTCAAAACCAAGTAGTCCCACTCCCAGTTCTAGTTCCAGCAACCTCACCTCTGAATGTTCCGGATGGGTCAGCAGTGGCGACACCTCAAGTTCCGAACAACGTCAAGGGAAAATATCAAGCGAACAGCTTAGACAGAAGCTCTCGAAAATCGTCTCCACAAAGGACAAGTCACCAAAGGTTACTATTGTCGAGAATTCTTATGAGGAAGTCCGACTACCTCCACCCAAAATGTTCCAGGACGAGCCACCACCCCCGGAAGAATTCAGGGATCCGCCTGTCCCTATTGACAATCCCTTGTATCATGTTTATGAGTCAGTGAAAAAAGCCAGAAGTCCTAAGCAAAATAAAACTGCTCCTTGTAGTCCTCAAAGAAATAGGGATAGTATTTATAGTACCAGGGATATTTGTCTAGATTGCTATCAAGAAGGGAAAGAATTGCTTCAATCGACACAGGATGACTTCATAAATTTTAAGAAGTGCAAGGAGGAGTTCAAGAGACAGATGAGCTTCTCAGGAAAAATATACAGGTGATTTGGAAATAATATTGATGGTGTTCCTGGGGCTTAGGATTTTTGGGATTTGAGTGTTTCCTAGTTTTGTTTATACCCCATTTGGCTTTGTATCGACTGCTTCAATCATAAAAAAGTAAATTTTCTTGTATCACTTTGAAAGGCTCTATTTCAGAAGTCTTGATAGAAATGTAGTCACGAGCTCAAACCTTCCAATTTGACCTCAGAATTCTTTAAAACCCAAATTTTGACTTCTCATTGTGCTTTAATATATTATTTATGTTTATTTATTGCTTGACTTTATATTTAACTCGGCTTCATTTAGTTTATGTTGTGTTTGGTCTGTCTGAGTTTATGCGTTTGGCATTTCAGACTTAGTTTATTGATTTTATTATCTTCATATTTAAGTTTTATCAGTTCGAAATCCTTTAGAGAGCAAAACGACCCGCTGTTTCGTTTCCGTAAGCGCGCTCGTCATCCTCTAAGACCCAATGTGCCTCTTAGTGACTACCAGTCTCTGGCTTCAACGATGCCGTACTTCCACATCAGCGACGAATATCGGCTGCTTTCTCCCGAGGGGGCGCACCTTATCATTTGTGTTCATGGCCTCGATGGAAATGCGGCGGATCTTCGTTTGGTCAAGACATATCTGGAATTGGGACTTCCTGGGGCGCATCTTGACTTTCTTATGTCTGAGAGAAATCAGGTATTTCAAAAATGTTTTATTTTTTAAAAAGGAACCATAGGAAGCCATTGCAGAAGTCAATTTGAAATATATTTTTTACTCCACGTTGTAAAAGATATGAAATCCTGACTTTCGAAACTTGAACTCACTTAACATCAAGTAAAGTGAATTGCACTTAATTTAAATGCACTTAACCTGAATTAAAGGTTGCATGAGACAACAATTTATTCTGTTAATTATACCGTACTTCCGGTTTCAGTACATTTTCGGGGGTCAACTGAAAATAGGCTGGGCCACAAATGGGGGAGGGGGGATCAAACGTAAACTTTCAAGGCCATCCGAAACGTTTCTAATTTGAATACATAATACTGCGCAATCTACGCATGTATTTGGAAAATAAATTATTTTTCACCATAAATCTATTTGGACATTATTTTTGATTTTTCAGAAGCTATTAAAATAAATAATAAAATCGATGATTTTTTTTAGCGATTTTATTATTTAATTAAAAATCTTTACAAAAATGTGTATGGCCTGCAGATGTCTTGAAAGCTGACGCCACAACTTGAAAAACCTAGCGCGCGTGCAGTTCTGCGTTTTGAGAGGAAAAATAGTAAACTCACTCGAATTTTTCCTAAAATTTTGAAACATGTTTCAAATAAAAAGAAAATTTTGTTTTAAAATTTTCAAGACTTTCTTCTGAAAATTTTAAAAATATCTAGAAATGTTTGTCAAATTTAGAACAATTAATTTTTCTAAATAAAAAATCATCTAAAAGTTTCCCAACAATTTTAAGAGAATGAATATTTTGAAATATAACGCAAATAATTTTTAAAAAATGTCAAAAATATTATTGTCGGTACCTGATAATTTTTTTGCTGCTTATCTCATTTATCTTGTACTTTCCAAAAAAATATTTTGATTATTATTAGCTATGAAAAATACTTTGGATAATTTAAAGAATCCTCTATTTAAGTTGAATTCAGGTTCTATGTGTTAGGATATTCTTATCCAGTTTATTAATTTTCTCATTTATTTCATACTTCCCAAAACGGTATTTTAAATATTCTTCTTCTGATACAATATTCCAGCAAATTCCATTGAATTTAAGAGAACTCGGTAGAATTAATTGCTTTAGAGAAAAGTCAAAAGAATACTTAAAATTAAAATTTATTTTTAATCAATTCCAGTTAATTTATACTTATAGTTCTAATATATTGATTTTAATTCATTTTAATACCATCCAATTATGTGGTAAATCCTATTAAGTAAAAAGTCAATTTCATATGGATTCTATAATGAATCTTATTGACGATTCTAATGAATTCAAGTGGATTTAAGTAAATTTCAATTAGTTCAAGTCAGTTGGATTGAATTCAAGAAATTTCAACTTATTTTCTTTTAATTTAGGAGAACTCAAGTGAGTTTATCAGAATTTAAAGGAAACATGGAGTAATCCTCAAAAAATGCGTTTAATTATTCCAAATTTGAATGGATTCAGAAAAAAATAAGTAGATTCAAGTAATTTTAAAGAAGACTGAAATAACTGCATTATACGCAAATTGAAATGAATTCGTAGGAATTCAATTCAATTACAGCGAATTCCATTTAATTTATATTATATTATATATTATATTATTATATTTATATTCTCTTAAATCCTTTGCCATTTTTATTACCAAGATTAGTGTGTATTCAATAGAATTCGATATATATCATTTAAATAATCGATATATATATATATATATATATATATATATATATATATATCATTTAAATAAAGATACGTTAACTAAATTCAAGTTAATTTCACTTAATTTATTAGATTGAAATCGAGGTAAACTGATTTAAGCTTAAAATAAATTAAATGTAATCAATTTCGGCTGATAATAAGAAAATTCAATAAAATTACATTCAATTGCACTCAAGTTAATTATGGATTCAATAGAATTCCAGGTGAATTGATTCGAATTAAATTAAAGTCAATGGTTTTGAATTGCAGACAAATTTAATGAACTTATGGAATTTCAAAAGAGCTTTAGTGAATTTATTGTATGAAAATTACTTCAAGTGAACTCAACAGGTTTCCGTGTGAATTCAAGATATTTTATATATAAATTACACATACATTGAAGTAATTTGACGCAAGTTTAATTTACCTCATCCCCAGGTGAATTGAATATGAATTCAACTCAATTAAAACTGAATAGGGTGGTTGCATTTTTCAATAATAAGTAACCTACTATTTACATTGGTGAAGGAATATTTTGTTTAACTATTTGTATAGCAGGAAATTTAAATCAGTATTTTAAATAACTAACTAACTATCTAACTAACTAACTAGTTAACAAGTTAACTTCCGAATCGCAAATGAGAAAAGTCGAAAGACTTTTTGGTGCAGCGCGTGTACTGTTTTGCAGAAAATTTATTCTTCCTAAAAATAATTTTCCCTTAAAGCCACTAAATCCCTAGTAGCAATATAGTGAATCTTTGGTAAGAAATGGTAAAAAATTATAATAATATAAAACTTCCGAATAGAATACTAGCTTGCTAGTGATGATCTAGTGGTCTTTCGAAAGAATGATTATCAGGGAAATTTAAGTTTCTGCTACATAAATACCTACATAGGTGTATCGAAAAATCAATTTTGGTCTTTTCTTCTTCGGGGGAGCCTTAAAATTTTCTAGTTTTTTAATTCTTCTTTTTCTAGTTTTCTAGTTTGTCTTATATCATCATAGCACAACTTTCATCATTCACCTGGATCAAAACAAAAAGTTATTGTCCTAAGAATTTCAAGATCAAATAAATTTTTCGCGAATTTTACCATTTTCGGTAATCTAACTTTGGTCCGTGAATATAAGATAATTTTTGGTACGATCTATACTAATCTATAATAATATCTAAACAGGATCATTTTTGATCAAAACGCAATTTGATCAAAACAAAAAATTATTGGCTTGAAAATATCAAGATAAATGAACATTTTCATGATTTTTAGAATGAAATAAAAAGAGAGACTTCACAAACATCAATTTCCTAATATTCCAAATACTGGATATCTATTTTCATACTTCAAGTAAAAATTTAAAACCAAATTGATTTTTTGCAACGACCCTACGCAAGTAAATTCAAATGAACTCAGAAGACTGAAATTTAGATTTCTAGTCCTGTGTGATCTCACAATTGAAAAAAAACGGTATCCTATGTTCTAATTTAAGAAAAGCTTATTTTCAGGATTCTCTAAAGAGAAATAAAAGATTCTAATTCCTTTATTAGTCTTTCATCTTCTGTTTTTTATTGATTAAAGTAAATTTTTTAAGGGTGATACTTTCTCGGATTTTGATACAATGACTGATCGCCTAGTCGGAGAGATTCTTCACCACATCGAGATTTCTGGATTGAATCCTACGAAAGTAAGCTTCATCGGACATTCTTTAGGGACCATCATTATTCGAAGCGCACTCACTCGTCCCCAGTTGAGACCTCTTCTTCCTCGTTTGCATACTTTTCTCAGCCTGAGCGGACCCCACTTAGGCACACTATATAATACGAGCGGGCTCGTAAATGCAGGTAGGTTAGAAATTAAATTTTTCAAATTTTAAAATAATCAGAAAGAGCAAGTGGACCGAATTTGGATGAGACACCAAATGTGGATGAAAGTAGATCATAGAACATTAATTAACACTAATCGATATAGGCTATAGGGGAGACTTGTACAATTTAGGTTTGTCCACATTTTTTCTACGAGTTTTCATGCTTAACTTCCCCAAAATTGTTAGAATACACAACAAAGTAAATGCTTATTTTTTAACAGTAAAAATAATATTTTAAAATTCCACAAGCCTTATGAAGTTTATCACGTATTTTCCTTTAAAGAAAATAAGCTCTTGTAAATTTTATTCAGATTGGTTAATATTTGGTGTATCGAGTTGACCCTAAATATTTTTCCAACAATTAGCCATAGAATACGAATCAAAAATTACTTTTTGAATTTCATCTGGATAAGTTTGTTTTTGGGGCCCGAAAAAATACTTATAGGTGAAAAGGTAGGTGGTGTGAGTTTTCATTGATAATAATTAGGTGTCTAAATACATTTTTCAAATAATTTATTATTATTTATAGTATTTTTTCCTTAGGAAAGAGTTAGAATGTCGCTGCTTTTCCCGAATTTTTAACTTTTCAGTTAGTTTGAGGCAAAAGTCAATTAAATTTAACAAACAAATTGTTTAAGCAGATTATTATTTTTTTAAACAATATTTTCCCTGAATAATGCTAGAAAGTTGCGGTTCTTTTGAAATTATTAACTTTTTGTGACTTTTCGCTTATTAAGGTAAGAATTAATGCAAGTTAACAAAAAAAAACAATCGATTGATAAAATTATTATTGATTATAACTATCTTTTTTTAGATAAATGCTATAGAAAGATGCGTTTTTTACGAAAGCTTCAGCTTTTCCTTGACTTTTCAGCTCTAAGCAAATAATAAATGAACATCAACAAGAATTATTTTTTAATCAGTAATAATTTTTTTCGGAATAAAATACTTTTACTCTTTTAAAAGAATATTAATTTAATCAAATAAGAAAAATTTGAAGAATATTTAAATTATCTGGGTTTATTTCAGAAAAGTCTCCCAACAACAAAGAAACTTGAATTAACTAACAACAAAAAGTTGAAAATTTTAGAAAAAGCGCATATTTCTACCATCATTCTTGCAGAGTATTGTTAAAATAATTAATAAATTGTTTAAAGAATTACGTTTTTATCTTCAATCGATTATTGCCTCGCTCTAACTAAAAAGATGAAGATTTTGGTAAAACCGCGAACTTCTAACTATCCGCAGAGAAAATTATCATAAACAGTAATACATTATTTTCAAAATCTTTTTAAACATCTAGTTATCAGTAAAAAGTAGTATTTTATGCACAAGAAACTATTTATACTGAAATAATCCGCAAAACAATAATAATTAGGGAAAACTCGTTGCTTTTTGGGACCCTATAAACAGACTTAAGTGGGTGAAATTTTTAAAAAATTGGTCCATGTTCTATGGTTAATTATAAAGAGATAATGTTGAGAATTCACTGAATCTACTTAATATTAACGATTATGTATAAAACTTACAAAAACCTGTTTTTTTTTTCTTATGGGAAATACGTGTTAAACTTCGTGGGGCTTTTCTGAATATCACTTCTCTTTAAAAAATATGAATTTTTCTTGGTGGATTCAAACATATTTAGGGGAAGCAGGATATACATGAATATAATTTGATACAAAAAACATTCCAATCCATTTTTGGACCACCCTGTAATGTACATACTGGACAACAGTACATAATGTATAAAGGAGAATCGTATATAATAACATATATTCTGTTAATGCACTCTAATAATATTGCATTGAATAGGTAGTAATATTTTGAATGATACTAATTATACTATTAACTATAATTAACCATAAATAATAAAATATTGGGGCCATAGAAATCTAATGATGCAAGAATTCATATTTTTAAATGATTGAAAGTCAATAATGCTAGAATTCCCTATTTTTTAGTGGACCTCGCTTGCCTTATGTTTTTAAGAGGCCACTCCCTATAGAACGCCAAATCTTGTCGATTTTTGTAATTTTTTTTAGAGTAAAGAAGGTCTTTTCAGGGCCATAGGGTACCTATGGTCATGTAATTATAGTTTACGAAACGATTTTTGTTGCCTAAAAAATGAAAAATGGCGAAGATATTAACAGACTGCGCAAAAAATTGATTAGTATATACATGTGGTCATTTGCTGAACCATTAATATTGAAAAAATAATGTTAATTGGCTAAAAAGGAGGCCTTACAACAAAAAAATTGATTTTTTCAGAAAAAATTTCAAACTTTGACCCAGACAGAAATATGTTTATTTTGATAATTTTTAGTCCGTCTTAGGTTAATCCATTGGATAGAAGTATCGCAAAAACGTGTGCCAAATATGAGCTTGATCAGTCAAATAGTTTTTGAGTAATCGTGTACACCAATTTTCAACTAATTGAAACGTATGATTCTGTGACTTACCGGCTAGTCAGCTGTTAAGGCACCAAATAAAAGTCCTTCAGCTTCAGGGTATTAGTGGGTATTAGTATTTCAGGGTATTAGTGGAACTCTAAGTCGAACGTATTTGAGCATCGGATTAGCGGGACCTTGGTTTGTTGGATCATGACTCATAGCTCCATCACTAACTGCATCCTATTCTACAGGTTTCAAACTATAAATTTAGGCAATGAAAAAGAATGCTTTTTTTAAAGCCTTTATATAATACGAATTATCCAGTAATAAATATAAACATAATGATTATATTTCACTTATTTCTTCAGCAAAAACAAATAATATTGGTAAAATGTCTAATTTTGACTTTATATTCGTTAAAATAATGAGCATCGAAATCGGTTAACAATTTTTTGCTGTAATGGGTTATGAACAGTGAATTCCCGATCGATCCCACTGTACACCGAATAGTATCAGACCAATAACCCAATGACCTATTAAAAATTAACCTTGACTTTGATAGGCGATAGCGGCGGCCTGGAATTCAGATAAAGATTTTTTTTATTAAGAGCTTGAAAGTTCATTAAATTGTGCATTAAATGAGCTTTAATTAAAGTAATTTGGTCATTTAATTCATCACCTTTCAAAGGCAGTGCTTATTTTTAACAGGATACCCGAATAGAGGTCCTATAATATCCGCCCATAGTGCTAAATTGTTTAAAGTCAATCCACATCGAGTTGCCTTACTCTGTACTAATTGTTTATAAAAAAGAGGAAATACTTTTTTAAACATGCTTTTTCAATTTACAGGTATGTGGTTTATGCAGAAATGGAAGAAGTCTGGCTCTTTACTCCAACTCGCGATGAAAGATTCCTCGGATGTAAGGCGATCTTTTATGTTCCGGTTGAGCCAGAAGAGCAACTTGCAGAAATTCAAACATGTTTTACTCTGCGGAAGTGCTCAGGATCGCTACGTGCCACTTCATTCGGCTCGTATAGAGCTATGTAAGGCTGCAGTTCGAGATCCCACCGATCAGGGTAAGAACCTTTCTTTTTAAAATGTATCTCTTAATTTTTATTTCTATTAAAAACGTAGAGTAATCGAAAAATCACCCATGTGAGTCAAGAGCTCTTGGAAACAATAGAAATGCGGAAATCAATTGACCTCTCGACCTGTGACATTTTGGATCCAGAAAAATGCTTGAGTGTTGTTTGAAAAAAATAGGGCGAAAGAAGGGAGGCGAAATTAATTTGTACCTGATATTAAATTTAAATTAAGGGAAAACATAAATGAAATTCCAACTCATTAAAACCTTCACAAAGGAAATGGGGGAAGGAAGTGATGTGTAGGTGTCTGTAGATGATTTTAGATGATTGTAAGTTATTTCAGGTGATTACGAGTAATTTGAGATTATTGCAGGTGATTGTGAATAACTGTAAGTGGTTGCAAGTGATTTCAGATTATTGTGATATTTGAAGTGAATGCAGTTAATGTCAAGTGATATTCGGTTATCAAGCGAAGGTGATTGCAAATAATTTATGGCAAAAAAAGAGTTTCAAGTGAATTCTAGTATTTTGAAGTGATTTTTCGGTGCTTGTAGATGATTTTAGATGATTTTGGGCGATTGTGAATGATTTTAAGTGACTGTAAGTAATTATAAGTGATTGAAAGTGATTGCAGATGTTTGAAAGGGATGTAGGATTATGCTGGATTACCTAATATTGATTCTGAATACATAGGACTACTCTGGATTATATAAAACTATGGTGGATTACTCTGCTGAAACTAAAATCATGCGTATGGTCACCCCTCTGGAGTCCCTATAGGATAAAAATTGGATTCCCTAAAATCACAAGTGGATTATCTAGCATTACATGTGGATTTACCAGCATTGGCTGCCTTGACTGCCAGTGACAGTCAAAAGACTGGGCCAAACAGCCTCCAATTAATTTTCGTCCAACTTTGCGGTATATTAAAATTTGAGAGGAAATTCTAAATTAGAGTATAATAAATTCAGATTCTTCGGTGTCGACGATTAGCCGTAACGAGCTGT
>JAWWLR010000148.1:17541598-17555112 GCA_035041075.1 Acraspis erinacei | reverse complement strand
CTCAAGCGTGCGAGCGAAGCGAGCCGCGCGCCTATCGCATGATGACAATGTTCCCGCGCAACGGGAAGATTTTTTCATTGAAAATTTAACTGCGTAGTTAAAAATTCAGGTACTTCTTGAATAATTTTTTTCTAATGAAGATGAATAACTTTTTCTTCAAATAAATGTAATCAAAACAAAAGAAATCAACTGTTATTAAAAATACAACAAAATGGTTGAAGTTTCAACCAACAGGATTATATATATATATATATATATATATATATATATATATATTGGGTTCTATTATCTCATTTGATATTTATATTTAAAGAAAACGAAAAAATAGGAAGCTTCTGCAGAACAGGGGAAAAAGAAGAATTCTTTAAAATAAGAGAAAATCAGAGATAAACTTATTACGAGGCCTTTCTGTTTTTTGTTAAGAAAATATTTGTTAATAAACATAGGATGATTTTTCAGTCAACCTTTTTGCTTCAAAATATTTTGTTTCAAAATTTCGGTTGAACTATTTTTCTCTCGAAGATTCGATTTGATTTAACGCTGTAAATATTAATTTTTGAGGGAAGTCATAGAAATGAAAAACACGAGAAATCAGTAAGTTAAGAAGAAACCAGATTGTACCAGATTTAACTCAGCTCAAAATAATGTGATTCCAATTTCGGTTCATATAAAACACGTTAAATGCATATTCACCTTGCTTGTTTTGATTTCTTGACATTAAAAGCGCAAACAATTTGAAATTCGAGAACAACAAATTTTTTTGTAAAAATAGATATGAAAATTTTAAAACGAATTGAACAAATTAATGAATAATTATACCTGACATATATAGATATAATAAATCATATCTATTTTTCCTTATTTTTTGGATAGACCAACATGAATTTGATTCATTATTTTTTACCGCCTTAAAGATATCTTTTTATAACTAAAGAGCATTAGACTCCTGACACGCGTCAGGAACAATATTATGATTTTTTACGTTTTATAGTTTATTTTTTTAAACAATAGCTTCAAAAACTCGAAAAACTCATGTTTTCACTTTTGGGTTTATTTTGTGGGATTCTGTAAAAAAGACTTATGCGAGCGATATTATTCTATGGCTAATTGTGAAGAGTAATGCTGATTCAAGAAAGTGATTCTTTTTGCACAATATTTTCTTTTTTACCTTAAAATCATTTAAATCAACTCGAATTACAATTTGGGCATACAAATAAGACAAAGAATTTATTGCTTATAACATTTTATTATTCTATAACATATCAAAGTAGCTGCTCAAACCTACTAATCTGCAGAAAATCTTTAACGCCTAATATTTTGCTTTGTGATAAATAATTTAAGATAAGGAATATAAAATTGTCGTCCTCTTATTTTGGGAAAATTTGTATTAAATTTTATATGTATTAAAATAGCTCACTAGCTTCACCGAAATATAAAATATTGTCAACCATTAACACTAATGTTTGTTGTAAACCATTTTAATTTAAAAAAGCGGCCCTCTAATATAATAAGATACCTCTCGCTTCGCGCCCGGACATAATTACACCTCGCGCTTCGCGCTCAGATATTTGTCGTTTGTATCTGGAATGCTTGAATGAAACCTTATTAAAAAGTTCTCTTTTTAGATCGCAGTATTTATATACGTCTGTATATTTTGAATTTTTTACTTAATCAAGTATAGGTAAAGTTTAAGTTGCTCAAAGCTCTGTAGGCTTTGCGGTACACATTCTCATCGTGACACTCGCGCCGAGCGTTCAATTTATGACATACATATTTTCTGAACCACCTTAAAATAAATAAGAATACTAGAATCCTTTTTTCAGACATTTTTCTCTATATCTCGTTGTTATTCTAAGTATAGGAGTTTCGTTTTCATATTATTTTGTATAGCTAAAGCAAAATATCCTACAAGTTTTCTTTTAGATTTTTTACGTATCTCGTGACCTTTGGCGTAATATTGGAATTCTCGATTTTCAGCATATAACTTACGATAAATAAAAACAAAATTACGAATCCTATTCGAAAAATGGTTAAAAGAAATTTGGTAGTATTTTTCAAAAGCTATAACTTCTGTTTGAGACTTTTTTCGTGGTTTGCGTGGTTTGACCATTCTCATACTTTCTCAATCATAAATGATGAGAATTTAATGAATGATTACAAATTTGTATTTCTTTTATTTGGGTGAATAACTTTTTCTATCAGTTTGTTTTCGTCCTTTTGCCGTTTTTCCACAAATTTTTCATTTTTATTTTTAATGTCATTTTTATGATTAAAATCAAAATTACATCTCCCATCAAAAAGTGATTCATAACAAATTTAGAGCTCTTTTTCGGGCAAAAAATTTTTGTTAAATCATTTTTTTCCGTAACTTCTGTCCTTTTTCACAACATTTTATTTTTTTATTTTCAATGGTATTTTTCACGAATAAAACAAAAAGTACGCGTCCTATCAAGAAGTTATTAATAACGAATTTGTATATCTTTCTGAGCATCACAATTTTTTTAATTCATCTTTTTCCGCATTCTACCTTGTTTTTCCAAAAAATTGAATTTTCTTTTTTTCATTATTTTTTCTGCAATCAAAATTTGAATGTTCGATTTTTCAAGAAAATCCAAAAAGTTGTTATAATAATAGTAAAGGGTTATCAGAATATTCAAATTCAGAAAAAAGTGGTCTCAACAATTTTCAAAATGTGCTAACTTTTTGAATTTATATCGAAAATGGCTGGATAACAAACTTGTCCTTTTTTTGGGACCTAAAAAAAGTGTGCCAAATAAGGATTTGATCCTTTCATCTTTTATGCAAAAAAAAATTTCAAACTGTAAAAACTTTATTTTCGGATTCAGGGGGTCAGGAAACGGGGAGAACCGTTGATACGTAGTGGTGTCAAATTTCAACAATTCTAATACTTTCTCAACGATAAATGATGAGAATGTAAAAAGACAATACTGGGCTTTTTGCGAACAAATTATCTGCATAGAATATGTTTTTCAGACATAATAAACCTGAACAAATTTTTAACATAAAATTCATGTTTTAGTGGAAAATTTATAGTTTTGGTTGAACATAAGTTATTTTTTATATTTTATTTTTTTATAGTTTTATTTTATATATTTTTTTATAACATAAATTATTTTTTTATAGACATTTAATATCTTTGATTAGAAATTCATCTGTTTGGTTAAAAATTGAGCTATAGCTTTAAACATTGATTTTATTTGGTTGAAAAAATATTTTTCTGAGTTTAAATTAAATTTCAATCTATTTATTGTTAAATTGAACATGCATACGTTTAATTAAAAGTTAATTTATTTGGTAAATACTGAACCAATTTTGTGGAAAATTTGTTTTGTGTTTGTGTTAAGAACACAGTTTTGTACTAAAAATATAACTATTCCATTCTTGCTAGAAAAATGTATAAAATTTACTTTTTGATTCCAATTAATTTGTTAGTTTTGATAAGTCACCTGGAATCTTCTTTTTATGAAAATTCAACTCTTTTTTTTTAATTTGTCTTTTTACTTTGAAAATTGATCTATTTTAGTAGAAGTTGCATCTTTCTCGGATAAAAATTCAAGTTTTTGGTTGAAAATTCAACGATTTTTTTTTTAAAGTCATCCTTTTTGGTTGAACATTCAACTGTTTCGTAGAAAATTTACTTTTTATACTTATATTTTGTTGTTGAAAGTCAAATTGAAATTTCATGTTTCTGAATAAAAATACAAATGCTTGATTAAAAATGAATCTCCTTTGCTTAAGGATTCAGCAACTTTTTTGACAATTTTAGTTGAATTGCTATTTTAAAAAATCATTTTTTGTTGAAGATTCATATTTTTATTTATTTTTATTTTTTGTGAAAAATTCAATTTCTATAAAGAAGATATGTTTTTTTGCCTTAAGGTTTAACATTGTGAAAATTGCAGTATTCTGTTGCAAATTCATTATGGTAGCCTGATTCTCCCACCAATCATTCTCCGACTTATACTACCTAACCAGCTTACTTCTCTCCTTTCTCAGAAATTTCTTTCATATTTATACGATCGACCCCACTTTACAATCCTTAAAATCGTTTTTTCTGTCTTACTCCTGACAAAATAGTAAGGCGTATTCCTTGCCAACCTCAGTGTCCACTTTATACTCCTCTCCAGTATCCCATTTACCTCCCCACTTACTTCCACTCCTATACCTCCACTCTATAAAATAAAATACTCATCAGTATTGAATCAAACAATTTTATTCTCCTTCCAAAATCATCTGCGAGCAACCTCTTTCCCAGACCCACACCTGCCTTATCACCATAATTTCTCTTTTTACTCTCTCCTTTGTATGGCCCCCTTCCCCTCCCCCCAATCTCCCAAAGATGCTATAAAAGATACCTTAAAAGATGCTCTGCATTCCGTACTTCCTATTTTCTTACTTATCCCTGCTCTACGTTTCATAAAACTATTAATTACCTTCTGCACTCCCCCTTCTGTCCTAAAATTTCCAACCCCTGTTCCAGATCTTTCTCCTTTTCCTGCTCTTTCTTGGTACACATTAACCTAGACCCCTTCCACATTTCTACGTAATTCTACCTTTTCGCAGTTCCTTATTTCCACTTGCTGTACTTCCTTTTTACACTCCTTTTCTTCTTTTTACATCCTACCACGGCTTGAACTTTCCTTTCTTGTTCTTTCTAAATACATTCTTTTGCGCACACCCTTTCATTTCTCCTTCAGATCCTCCCATATGTCTTCCACCGACTCTCCTGAAAGCTTCCGCTACCATTCCCTTTTATCCACAAACTTCATGGATGATGGTCTGATCCAACGCTACCTTCCACTGTGAATTTATCTGTCTTCTTCCATCCTTGCATATTCATGATCACATAGTCTATTACCTATACCCCCATCTTACTCCTATACGTGTTTTCTCCCTCTTCGGCCCCCGCTACCATTCCATTCGCTACTGCACATACTCTATTCTCAATAAAGTCTCTTAGAATCAATCCCTACTTATTTATTATCTTATCCTTCGATTTCCTTTCGAAGCTATTCCCTTCCTTTCCACCCCAATCTTATTGTACACAGTCAAAAACTTATACCATACCCATCCTATCTTTACTGCCCTTATTTGCACGCCCTCACCCTCTCCATCAACATGCACTTTTTCCTCTAATTTATTCCTCACACCTGTTATAATTTCCCCACCGCCTCCTGGAGCCTGTACCTATATACCCCCTTGACAACTTTGGCTCTATCTATCCAATTCCTTTCTCTCTACCCACATCTCTGCCAGTACCGCAACATTAAATTCACCAATATATATCCAGACATCCTCTTCTTTCTTCTTTACCCCTACTACGTTCCCGTATAACACCTTTACCACTCCTCCAAACTGATTTAGCCCCACTCTCCAAGAAGCAAATTCCCCTAAACGTCCTTCAACGCCTGCTTCTCTTTGTCCCATACCCACACTTCCTCATCTAATTTTATTTTCCGATGACCTTATTCCACTTTATCCTATTTATGTTTGGCATAACCCCCAACTTCGCTTCCCAACACTCCAGTTATACAACCTTCACGTCATTTTCCCGTCCCCTTTCAACCTAACTTGCCCAGCTTGCCTTTTACCCACCCCATGCCCTGTAGCAGCGCCTCCAACCCCTCCCTTTCTACCCCACTCTTTAGCTTCAATCTTCCTATCTGCCTTCTCTTTTCTATCCATTCTCAACAGTATTGCCCTTATCATTTTCCTATCCGCTCTCTCCACCTTTTCATTTCTCTGCTCTCCCACTTTCTCTTCTGTCATATTCTCTAGCCTCTCCCAACTACCATTCTTCTCCGACTCCCCCTATTACATACTACTATTTCAAACCTAGCGCTCCACCTCTTGAAGCCTTCTATCAGCCCTTTCGTTCCACACTCTAATATCTTCTTCCATCAGCTTAATTTTATCCTCTTTTTCCTTCCTTGCCGACACCACGTCCCTCTCTAATACTACTGCTTTTTCCCTAAGCTCTTTTACCTCTTTTTGCCATTTCTTGTCTCTTATTCTCAGGTCCTCCGTTATATTTTGCATAAGCTCCATAGTCCCCCTTACGTCCTCCCACAACCCTAGTTCCTCCCTCTCACTTGCGCTAGACGCTCTCTCTCTCTCTCTCTCTCTCGCCATCTCGCTTCTTGCGCTCCGTCTTTTCCTCTCTTTAAAGCGCCACTCGACACCGGGCCATGCACAGTTGGCCTTCCTGGCCTGTGGGAAATTTCCACCTCGTCGAATTCAACAGCTGCACTGGCAGTACTCTCGCTGAAGACCTCCCGTTCTTCCGTCGGTATTTTGGACCTCTCCATGCACAAAGTACATTCTGTAACCTACGGATGCTTTTCAAGACTATGCCTCTTAAGTCCCTAAATTTCCCCTTTATTTGTTCCATTCCACCCCTGATAGTCTAACATCCCCCAGCACTACATGAACAACCCTTAGATCCCTTAAAGGGCAAAATCCTGCCCAAACACTACCCTGATCCCTTGTCAACTTAACTTCACTTTCCCTATTTAGCCAAATCCCATCCCATAACTACTTCGAGAATTAATTTTTAACTCCCCAATACACGCCTCATAACTTACCTTCCACACCAACTCCGTAAAATTTGCTGACAACCTGTCATCGCACACGTTCTCACTACTCATATCAACATGCAAGTCGAATTGGTATTTTATTTATCAAAAGCAATTTGTTAAAAAAGAAGCGTGAAAAATTATAATTAGCGCAAAAAACTCGCGAAACTCAGCTTTTCTCTGATACGGTTTTTTGGGATCCTGCGAAAAAATGTCGATCTACAACCTACATTCAGCTATTATTGATGATTTTGCATAAAATTGACAAAAATGTATTTTTTGCCCTCCGCCCGGAAAGCGGAACTTTCCGGCCGCCGCGCGAAACGAAGTTGCTGCTTTCCGGCGCCGTCGAGCAAAAAAATAGTATACCCACCTCGGCCAGTTAAAAGGAAAGCCTCAGATCACATGTTTATCAACCTCGGCTTCGCCTCGGCCGACAATTACATATAATCTGAGACATTTCGTATTTTACTAGCTTAGGTATGTAATATACTATTTCTTTTACATTGAAAGCCCAAAAAGTGAACATGTTTTATTAAGAACAATTATTACAGTTGAATTTGCTGCCAAAAGTTTATTTCGAATCAGCAAATGTTTCTTTTCTGCACCGAAAGATTCATTTTACATGCAAAAGGATAATTTTTATATAGAACTGTTTGAATAATAAACACAAAAAATAACTCAAAGCATACAGTTGAATTTTAAACAAAATCATTAGTTTTTTAACAAATTAATTGATATAGTCGAATTTACTACTAAAAAAGATCAGTTAAAAAATGAAATAGTTTAATATGAGTCTAGGCAATTACTTGAAAAGAAAAATAATAATTTTTAGCGAGATGCATTCAACGAAAAGTATAATTTTTAAACCAAAACAGAACAGTTGAATTTTTAGTTTGAAAAGTAAATTTTCTATTACTTAGACTCAACCAAAAAGGAGGTATTTTAAAAATTAAATGAATCTTCAATCAAAATGAAAAATTCTAAACAAATAAAAAAAAGCGGAAGAGTAATATTTTTAGATAAAAAGGATTAATTTTCAATCTAAGAGATAAATGATGAAGAATCAATTTTGAATAAAGTAGTTCAATTATCAATCTTATACTAAATGCAAGAATTAGTAACCAAGTATTTGCATATTTTACAGAAAAATATGAAATTTCAAACCGAAAGGAAGAATTGTACAAAAAAATTGAAAATTTAATCTCAAGAAATGAATTTTCAAGAAAAATTTTAACTTTTAAAGAACCAGTTGAATTTTTAATCAACAAGGAAGAATTTCCAAATATAAATTTATCCATTTTCTAACTTAAATATTAATTTTTAACAAAAAAATTAATTTTCAAGAAAATAAGTGTTTTCAATCAAATAAATCAATTTTAAACCAAAAGTTGAAACGAAGAAATTTTGAGAGGAAAATGCGAATTCTTAACAAAATTGTAGCATTTTCAGCGAAATAACCAAATCTTTAACCAAATAGTAGAAATAAACAAAAAGGATCCTTATGCTTTATCGAAATTTAAAAAAATCTCATCTTGCAGGATTTAATTTGAAAATTTTCACCCTTACTTTTACTCAGACATCTTCAGAGAAGAAAATACTATATTTAATGTTTCGAAATTTTTTAATTTAAATGCCTAAAATTTACCAACGTATGACTAATGAATAATGCAAATGTTTTTTATTCGGTATATATGATATCAGCCAAATTTTAATAAGATATTAGTGGGGCAGGGGGTGTCATACTTTGAGATTGTGGGAGAGGGGAGAATGTAGGGAAAATGTGCTCTGGAAGATAGTAAGTGGCACATAATGCTGCAAAACATTGGGAGGGGGAAGCCTCGAGGTTTCTCGGTTTAATATCACCTTTACTCTAACGAAGGCTGAAGTCCTGCCAATGAAGCAGGGTGACGTCGAAGGAGAAGTCTAAGCAGTTTACGTTACTTGTTTCCTCGCCGAGCGTAGTTTCTTTCGGCTTTCTGGGGAAGAGTATCCTCTTCCGGTGGTTGGTGGTGCGTTTGAACAGCGATAACATGATTACCGCGTCGACGGTCGGTTCGGTCGATTTCATCCTCCTCTCCGTCAATGCTTTCCTTTACCTTTTGCGCGATGTTTTCTTTTCAGACCTAGTATACATCACCAGCGATGTTGTCGAGGATCTCGAAGGTCCCGAGTCGGACTGAAGCTAGTTTTTACGGTTGAAGCCAGCGAGTTCACTTAATAGATAACGGTTCGGCACGCACTCCCAGTTTCCGGGGAAATACTGCGGCAACGTGGGTGCGGCAGCTTGTCAAGCTTCATATACTGCCTGCCGTGAGCGGATTTATTTTTTCTTTTGTCTCATGAGATCAAAGGTCACCGTATCCTAAGCTCCTCGGCTGGATCATGGGCTTTGGTTATCAGGCTCTAGATTACGCACCGGCTTGCAGCAAATGCGGAAGTGGCCAAAAGAAAAGTTCTTGGAATAAGCGTATAGTTTCGCCAGTACCAGAATGGCCTGTGACCGTTACACCATGACATTTTCATATCACTCGGGACTGTAAATTGTACGGAGTTGCAACCTGGATTAAGATTGTTTGATACATCGTCGCCAGAAACGCATAACCGTTAATTAGTTCCGGCGAAGAAAAGCCATATCCTGTGGTGTGACTTTCTAAGCGTGCTGGACGTCGACGAGAGATGAACGTCTTGCTATGGGTCCGTAGGGTGAAAGATCGATCCCTTAGGAACTTCTGATAGGGTTCGATCGCTTAAATGATTGCAAGACACTGTTGTTCGTTAAAATAGAAGCAGGCCTCGGTGAGCGAAAAGTTTGCACTTGAAAAGGAAACGATGCTTCGCTTTCCACCTAATTTCTCTTGCATCAGCACAGCTCCCTAACCGCAGGCACTGGCGTCTGATTGAAGGACCGACGGTTAGCCCGTATATGATGAATTGCTCAACAACAAGAATTAGATCGAGCAGATTTTCTCTCCCGTCTCAACAGTACACGACGATATCCACTAGAAAGGCGATAACGTGACTCGCCAACTGTTGCGCCAGCACTTAGTGCATGGGATTTGAAAACGTCCCAGGGGCGTTTTTCAAACTGAATGCTATTTACCGAACCTGGAATTAGCCTCCACCGAACTTTTAGGAGGTGGTGCGTGTGTAGTCAGTCCGCGGGGCGAAGTGAGAGGGGCCTGGCCGAGTCAAGCCAAAGAGAGCCGACGAGTTACGAAGATCTGCCGTCGGTGTCTGTCATCTTTGCATGTGTCTGCCATCCGAAGCGTTGCCACACAACAGCTGCTCTCACACCTATACCGCCGCATTAGATGTTTCACATCAAACAATTTTTAAGAAATTGTGAGAAATTTTCCGCGATTGTTGAAAGAGAAATGTCCTGTTAGGTGGCGGTTGACTTACAGATTAATTAAGGATGGTCAATGTGGTTTGGAAGAAGTAACGGGACTAGGAAAAAGCACTTTCTTTGTGTTTTATCTTGAAGACCGAGAAGCCCGATGACCCAAAATACTGGAAACGACTGATTTCACTCGTTACTCGTTGCACGCAGGCAGCTCTGTACGATGGCTCTAGCCGGATTGGGGCGCGGGTGCTAGCACGATAATTGGCGAGACTCCGGAAATGGGATCGCAACTAAGCGGTGGGGACACCGTCCTATGTACCCATTGTCCCAAACTTCGCGAGATCGCGCCATGTAAGACTAAGATATCCTATTTTTTAGCTAACAATTAAAAATAGTAATTATTATGAAAGGATAACGATTTTGCAATATGGTATTTAGTATTACCTTTACTTCATTTTCAAACAAGAGAAATTAATTGAACAATGAATTCGTAAAAAAATTGATTGCAAGTTCAAAGTTAAACTAATTAGTTAAAAAATTAATTATTTTTGGTTGACGAGTTGTCTCTACTGTCTCTACTGTTGTCTCTAGGATGGAACATGTAACCATTTCGTAGAAATTTCGTTTGTTTTTTGGTCAATTTTTAATTTTTCTATAGCAAAATTAATCTGCTAAACAGTTGAATCTTTAAACAAAAGTATGAATTTTGCACAAAAATATTAACTTGTGGCCAAATTGCTTTATTGTTTACCAAATTCTTTAAATTTAATGCCAGAAAGACGAATTAAAACAAATTAATTTTCGGCTAATATCTTGAGACTTTAAGGAAAGAATGAATTATTCAAAAGTAATTAAACTTTAAACCAGTTAGTTTACTTTTCAAAAAATAAATATGATTTCCGAAAGAAAAATATATGTAACATTTTAACAGAAGAATATTATAATTTGAAATAAAAGCAATTAAATACAACCAAAATAGACAAAAGAAAAAAATGGTTAAAAAATGTATTCTTAACTAAAAAATTTTTTTTTTACAGAATAAGTTCTAAGAAAATTTATAATTTTTTAGCTAAAATGATGATTTAAAGAAAATTGTTTTTAACTAAAGTGTTGAATGTTCAACACAAAAGGAGAAGCTTCTTCAAAGAAAAGCAAATAGAAAGAACTTTTCAAAAACTTAACGCAATTTTTGGAATCGCTTTTTTCTGTCATTTATTATTTAAAGTTCAAAATTTGAGAAAATCATTAATAAGCACGTCAGGGTGGGTAAAAAATAAAATTAAAAACAGAAAAAATAATTTGAATATTTTAAATAATCTCGTCTTATAAAAATTCCAATCAGAAATTGTAAAAATTTCGAGAATAAAATAAAATGGAAATTTCCAAGTACTATTTTCACTATTTGGCTTCTTAAACAACTTAAAGAAAAGTTTGAACTTATTACTGATTTCTTTCGGCATCTTTTGTCATTCAATTATTCAGTATATTTTTCTTTTTAACAACTGATTTACCCTAGCTCACTCTTTATTGACCAGTGTTTCATCAAAATTCTAAAATGCTGAAGTTGCTGGTTTTTCAACAAATTCGTAAATTACTATTTTTTCCTACATACTTAGATGCAGCTGGAATGCAGGCTGAAGGACCTACATCTCCTACGGCTTCTCGATCTTCTTCTTTGTCTTCTGAATCTTTTGGATCTTCGCATCTTCAATTTCTTGGGGCATTCGAGCCTGTTGATAAAAGAGCTCCAAATTATCTTCACGTTATAGTCAAATCTGTTGATTGTCTGTTTTATGGAACACCCAGACTAATGAATCCAAATGAGCTCTTCGGCGTTCTTGCTAATACCCGACGACCCATCTGGTTCACTCATGATGAAGGTGTTTTTGGGAACTATGGCCTTTATATCGAAATGGCGGGTGGCCAGCGTTTAACGTTAACATCACTCGCAGTAAGCCATCATGGAACAGATCTTCATAGAAACCATCAGTATGCCCATTATCCTTCGACAGCTGAATTAGCAATTGGAAAAATCATGTTTGAAACTGGAAAATTCGTTCCATTCAAGCGGGAAATACCACATCCTGAGATAGCAAACGACAATACAGGCGGCAGAATGTACTACAAAATAAAAGGAACCAAAAGAGTTTATTATGCTGACTTTAAACTGAAACCGCCGCCTACATTGAGACAACTATTAGGCTGGGACAGAAAAAAATCTGTTGGCTCAACAAAATAATTTTGTAAGGTCAGCCAACTTTACTTTTGTGTCTCAAATAAATTATTTTTCTGTCATTAAATGGTAATTATTACTAAGTTTAATTTCAGTGTAACTTATTATTATGATAAATGTCGTTGAATAAAATAAGTTAATTTAACTAATTATATTCACTGCTCGAAGCAAGTCACTCAGAAATAAAAGTCGGTTTAAATAAAAATGTAATGAATTAGCGAATGAATTTGCTACGAAACAGTTTTTTTACAACTGATTGAAGTTTTGAAAGTGCAAAAATCGTCAGGAGGATATTTTGAAAGATATCCTGTTGGGCGAAAATTTTTACCTTTTTCGGATATTGCACGGATATCTCAAGATATCCTGAATCGAATGACCTTCCAGTGATGAAATCGTATATTGCTGGAAATGTAATTTCGATTTCTGAAAATAATGCACATTCAATTGTTCAAATAAATAAATTCATCGTGAAAAAATAAGGGTTTTCTTGATTTTTTACAAGGGATGGCATTCTTTCCTATAACACAAAAACCAAGTGTGCCGATATTCTGTATAAGAATATAAGATAATCCAAAGGTTTAGCTTGCCAAATAAAAAAAATGAAATAATTATTACCAATGCTTTCCAAATTAATAACGTGCTTTTCTTTAAATCAAGCTTATAGGTGCGCTTTCTAGATGCCTTGCATATTACATTTAATCTTTTCTATTATGTATTTTTTACTTTTTCTCTTTTTAAATCTGAATTCCTTCAATATTCTGAATTCCCGAAATTCTTTAAATATTCTGATCTCTCGAAATTCTTTAAATATTCTGAATTCTCTAAATTCCTTGAACTTACTAAATGCTCCCGAATGAAACATCCCAAAGAAGTTAACGCAAGCGAGCATACAAAAACGAGTAAACACAAACGAACTAACCTGTAGGAAAAAATCAAAATATCATGTCATACATTTTTTTAACCTTTTCAGACCTTCTAAGCCTTCTTACCTTTAAAATCTTTTGCAATCTTGTGAAATCTTCTTAAATAATCTCTTCAAAAATCTGTACAAGTTGCTATTATTTTTGAATTATTTCAAAACATTTGAATCTATTAAACCCTCACATTCTTTTACATACTTAAACAAAAGTTAGAAAGTAATAAAAAACTATTGTGATTCTTTTTCAATTTTCTCTTAGAATTCTCTACAAAACATTCATTTAAAATGTTTCCAGGAACACGAAGAATATTTTTTCATTCTCTTGACACACTACACAACTCAGTTTACCGACACGCTAAATCCCTTGGACCGGGAATCCGGTCCAATGGACCCGCATCCCGATCCACGCAATGGTCACCA
>JAWWLR010000148.1:17525311-17541498 GCA_035041075.1 Acraspis erinacei | reverse complement strand
CGGAACCCTATAAACGGGCTCTCCTGGTTGAATGTTGGACCCCTATAGGGCTTTCCAGTGTGCTTGTCGGAACCCTGCAGATGGGATTCCCGGTGTGTAAAGTCGCGTATCATGACGAATGCGCAAGCAGAATATTGAGTTCCGAAACAAGGACTGACCCCCTCGACATCTTGGGCAATAACCATCTTAAGCCGACAACATTTTATATTCTAATTATAAAGGTTTCAGTAATGTACTGTTACCCTCATTAGAAATACTACATAGAGCACTTGAATGGCTTAAGACTAGATCATATATAATAGTATTATATCATATATAATAATAATATATAATAGTAACAAAAAAAGGTGAGAGATCATCCTAAGTATCGCGTGAACTTTTAGTTGGTTGGGAGGGCTTAAGTTTCTCGTCGAACTATAGATCAGGAATAGGTGAACCAGAGCGACTGCTTCGCAAGGTGTATCTGTTCTGGGGAAATGACGGACTGTGGTCTGTGGGACCTACATTAAGGAGTGATCCTTCCAGAGGGCAGTAGCAAAGACTCCTAGAATATCGAGGTCGCGGGTGCTCATCCTCCAGAACCATTATGATAAAGCCGTTGTAAAGGTTTAAGGGCCCCAGTGTTTCAAAATCCTTGAACACTCCGATGTGCCCCCTTTGTCGAGGCGGACACCTCAAAGTCACAAAACAGCTATCTTAATAGAAACTTTCAAACACCAGGTCCAATCCCATAGAATGTGAATGCACCCTCTGCAATCGGGACTTTGCAGAGGGTGTTCTTTATTTTCCTAGTTTCTCTTGGGATTAAAATAGAGAGTTTAGATAGAGTTTAGATCTCTAACACCGAAACCAAGATTCCTGTTTCGATAATGAAAGAACTTTTAATGGGGACCTCCGTAAGGAGGAAAAATCCTAACGGCACCCAGAGAATGACAGCCTGTTAAGAAATGCTTTCAAACAGCAGCCAAGGAAACTCAAAAGCGAACATGGCTAAAGAAACCTCATCTGGAGTAACTTCATAGAATGGTCCTACGACAAAGAGAAGGAAGGACTCCAATGATGCTTTCCCGAATAGTTTGTCTGACTCCCGCCGAGAGGGACAGCTTGAGGGAGGTCATTTCTAAAGAGATTGACGCGTTACGTCGCGAGGTGCGCGCCTCCAGATTCAACGAAGTTTTCGTGAGGTCAGGGGCCATAGTACATCTTTTGATGACAAACGCAAACGAATCAAACTTCTTTCGTGAACCAATGGAAATCGAGGCTCCTTCAATTTTTATAACTCTAATCAAACACTGACATCAAACCTAAATTCTACAGGGATTCTCGCTCCAAAAGAGGAGCCTACTCTATCTAAGATGACTCCGGAAAAGAAAATCCTATGGATCCTTGTAATGATGAAAAAATCTTTACTACGCTCTATATAGGTTATCTCCTTACATCCTCCTCTAAAACTTTCCTACGGCTGTGCTAGATATGGTCACGTGAAAGGCCAATGCAAAAACCGTCCATGCTTATTTTGAGGTAAAAATCTCATGAAGATCAAAGCTCACCTAGTAGACCTTCATATTTCCTCTGCAGTAACGGTAAACGCTTACATTGGGCTGTTCACAAACAATGTTCTTTATACGTTGAAGAGAAAGAAATTTACCAAATTTTTGCAATACATGTTATCAGTATCAAAAAAGCTATCAGAGTATTGACTCTCCTACCACTAATTGTTTAACAACTTTTCTAAATCCCTCGTCAGCTCATTTCAACTTCTGAAATTTTTAACAGAGTTAAAGTCAAACGAAAACACTTTCGGAAATGGTGTCTGTCTACAAAATTGTCTTATTAACTCGCCTCCACCGTTCTGCACTGACTTTCAAAATCAAGACATTAGAGAAATAATGTCATCTCTTATGAATCGCTGGCAACACTTTGGTCATCTCTTATCTCTTCTTAGCTGTGGAATGTTGGGTCAACTTAATAGCCCTCGGATCAAGAAACAGAATCCGAATGAACACTGCCTCGAACCCATAAATTATTTTATTTATAATTAATGGGTAATCTGGAGGAACGAATAATTCCACAATAGTACTGCCGTTGCATAATCTATAAAAAATTCTTGAAGAGAATCATTCACAAATACGATATTATCTTCTTAAATAAAACCTGACTTAAAGACAAAAATAATTTTTTTCTATGGAAGTTTCAACTACTATTGGAATCTCTTGCTCATATGAAGAACTGTTTTCGCACAAATATAACTCAGAAACATTTTCCTGGGATATTTTTCAGGAAATACTTCAAAACACTGACTTCAATTTTGATAAAAGTAACATAATCCTTTTTAGCTCTTCATGTATACTATCATCTATATGAAACGATTGAAAATATTTTTCACATGTCCGCTCTTAAAATTGACAATGTCACAAAACGAGATTATCTGTATTCTCCACCCTGGCGGGCCAAAGATTGCTCGATCCTTGAGAGATAAGGAAAAGCCAAACTTGGAAGGTATGTAAATAAATTAAATTTAAAAAAATTTCCTAGACCTTCATAAATTGAAAGCCGAATCCAGAAAACACCGTAATACATTTGTTAAACATTTAGATCTTAATCATGGTTGGAAGTTTCTTCAGAGATCACTGTGACAAATTCTTAGTTTCTCCAAATGAAAAATTTTTGAAAGCTTTTTTAACTCTAAGAAATTTAACAATATTTAAAAGATTTTAAAGGCTTTTAAAGAATTTCAAAAAAATTGAAAGTATTTAAAAAGATTTTTAAAGACTTCAAATAACATCAAAAAGGTTACCAGTATACAAATGATGCCTAGAGGATCTTAACAGATTTTAAGGAGTTTCGAGGATTTCAAAGTATTTCAACAAGTTTAAGGGACTTCATAGAATTTTTAAGGATTTTAATTCTTTTGAGGAATTTCCGAAATTTTAAGCAAAGGGATCACAGAAGAATTTATTAAGGGATTTCGTATTACTTTGAACACATCAAGGGGTTTACAGAGATTAAAGCGACATTTATGAGATTGCCAAGAATTTTCTAACTTCATGATGCAGTTACACAGGTAGGCATTTAGGGTACAGCTCCTTACCGTAATGCCCCTGTTTTGTCACGTCTGAGTAAAGACCGCACATCCTCCCATCACTTTGCCTAATTGACAATAATTGAAATTATTTGAAAACATTTTTAAATTCTTATGGTACAATGAAGAAGTATTTTTTGACACACAATTATGAAATCGATAAATTCTTGCCAAAAGAAAGTCGGTAGCACTTTCTTTTATATTTTTTATTTGTTAAATTATATGAATACAATTTTCTTAAGATTGAGAAGATAATAACATTTTTTTTAAGATTGCAGATGTCAAATTAAAATTTTAACAAGAAAGTTAATTTTCAACAAAAAAATATGAATTCTTGCAGAAGTTTGGAAGATATTTCCAAATATTGTATACATTTTCGGTGATCTTTTGAAGTTTAACAATATTTTTATCCTCGTAAGGACTTCTAACATTCTTAAATATCTTTTAAATTGAATCTAATTATTCATGAAATTTTTAAGATATTTAGACCTTGAAAAATGGCCAAATTCTTTCTTGACCATTTTTCGAACCCTTCAAACGCTTACATAATACTATTCGAAAATCTCTTAAAATTAATTGTTTATTATAAAAAATAATTAAAAATATTTTCAGGAATCTTAAGAAAATTTTTGATTTCTTCCGAAACCGATCAAAATTCTTAAAAAGCTTCACTATTTTATTTCGAAATGTTCAAAAACAATGTGTCAAATATCTTGAAATCTCTTAAACTTTCAAATTATTTTTTAATCTTTTCGAAACTTCTAAATATCTTTTAAAGTTATGTTTTTTTTCTGAATGTTGTAATCTAGAAAAATGGTAAACTTTTGCTTTAGACTCTTTTATCTTCTTTTTCAAAACAGCAGGAAATCGTGAAAAATGTTTGGACATATTTTTCAGTTTTCTCTTAAATTTTATTTTTTAAAATTAAAAATCATTTTAAAAATTTCAGTAATCTTAGAAAAATGTGTTCATTTTCTTGAACTCATTAAAAATCCTGAATACGCCTTTTTTATATTCGAATGAATTATATTGTAAATCACGCGAACGTCCTACTGAATTCCATGAGAAAAGGTACGACGATTAATTTATGATTCATAAAGGTAAACGTAATTTTAAACGAAACATTTTTGCTATCTTAAAATTTCAAGAAAACAAACTAGGGTTATTCAATACAGATACTGCAGAAGAAGCATTTTTCACTTTCCGGTTCTGGGATACAAATATGTGGCATGATTTAGAGGGGGGCATAATAAAGGAATTATTTTGTGTATATATTCCGACAAAACGTCAGAATATTCAGTTGATCACGAAATTCTTGATTTAGCAGTTGTATCTATATATTTAGAGGAAATGAAGTTGGTGAATTCCTTGCTTTTAACTTTGGCTCTTAGGTCTTTCGGTAAGGATATAATATTTAATAATAAAATATTTATTATTTTCAGTACATATTTATTGTGTTATACGAATATTTATCTTCATTCAAAATTGTTTAATATAAAAAGCCGGATTTTCTCAATTTACTGAATGTTAGGGGAAATGATGCCAAATTAGGTCAATTTATAAAGTAGATCGTTTGAATTTGACAGAATTTGAAGAAAAAAACTGCCCGCGAGTTCTGGTTCTCGCCCTTCGCGCTCGATAATATATTCAACTTGCGCTGCGTGCTCGATCATTGTGCTTCCCCCACATTTTTGCATACGAATATTAAAATTAAAAGTAAAATCATCGGGAACTGAAATTTATTTATTGTGAATTCTCTTTTGTTAAAGCTGCTTCGGTTTAAAGGAACACATGCTGATCACGTTTCTCGTGAGAAAAAAGGGTTACGAGACAATTTTAAGATCTACTTTAAAAAAAAAATTCTTAAATATTTTATTGTAGGTTGTTTTTTTCGAAAATCTAAATTTATTTATTTGTAATGTCATTTTTCACAATTAAAACAAAAACTACGCGTCTTATAAAATAAATAATTTATAATAAATTTTTCGATATCTTTTTAGTGAACTACTTTCGTCTATTCATTTTTTTCGTAACTGTGCGGCTTTTCCAAAATTTGTAATTTTTCAATTTGTCTTTATGATTAAACCAAAAACAACGCATGCGAAACAGTAATAATACTCCTATAGTACTACTACCAGCAGAAACACAGAAATTAGTAAATATAATTTTTTCTGACTCAAGATGTCACAGAACGTTGAGACTTTATTAAAACCGATGAAGTCAAATTTTACAATTTAATTAATACCGTCTCATCAGGCAGTTTGTTAATCTTATTTTTCCCGATTAAAACAAAAATATGCATTCTATTAAAACACGAATAATAACAAATTCATAGTTATTTTCCGGGTAAAAAACTGTTGCCTATTCATTTTTTCGTAGCTTGCGTTGTTTATCTCGCAATTTATTCCATTTTTTAAATGTTTTTTTACAGGGCAAAACGTGTCAAAAAGTAATTAAACCATTTTTGGATCAAAATTTTGATTTTTTCTACGAATTTAAAAAATCTTATAACTTTAATAGTTTTCTTTTCAACTCAAAAAGGCGCCAAGATAAATTGTTCGAGTTTCTGAGTCCTACGAATAGCCGTACGTAGAATTTTTAAATCTTAGAAAAATGGTCTCAAAAATTTTTTTAATGCTCTTTTTGAATTTTTTCCCAAAAAAGCTAGCTAACGAGCGTCGAGATTTGATCAAATCCGTAAAACTCATTTTTAACAATATTAAATATACAAGGAAAATTTTTCTTGCGAGATATTATGAATAACAAATGACCAAGATAAAAAACAATTGAACTAAATTAAACATTTTTTGACAGGTTTCTGCTTTGTGATCCAAGTTTGAACTTAATGAATAATAGTTATCAAGTGTGTACCGAAAATTCACAGATTTAAACAAAAATATTGTTAAAGGTCTTTGAATATTAATGGTCAGGGAAAATAAAAAATTGATTAGAGAAAAATTAGAGAAAAATTAGAGAATTTTAAACATGAAGATTTGCGGTAAGCCTGACATAATATTCTTGTTAGTAATTTAAGTTTCTTGTATTTATATTTATTTTTCTTATATTTGCCTCCTCCTAAAGATCATTCTTTTAGTTGTAAATTTTATTTTTTGCTTAAAAATTCAAAAATTTTATTAAAAGGCCATCCTTTTTGGTACTTCTTGCTTGACATTTTTATTTTGGTACTTAAAAGTAAAGAAATCCTTTTTGATGAAAATTCAACTTTTTAAAAAATTTTTCTTTTTATTTTTTAAATTTAAAAATTAATTAATTTAAATTAATTACTAACATCAAATGCTAGCAGAAATTGGATCTTTCTTGGGTGAAAAGGCACGGTTTTGGTTGAAAATTCAACTATTCTTTTGAAAAGTCATTGTTTTTGGTTAAAAATTCAACTATTATGTAGAAAAATTACTTTTCATTTAGAATTCATATTTTGATATTAAAAAGTCAATCTGAAATCTTCTTTAGAATAAAATTAATTTTCTTTTAATTTTTCCTTTTCATTTATAATTCTTTTACTGTAGTAGAAATTTCACATTTCTTTGATTATAATGCCACTGTTTGATTAAAAATTATTTATCTTTGCTTGAGGATTCAACTATTTTGTATGAAAATTTTGGTTGAACCACTTTTTTGTGGAAGATTCCTATTTTTAGTTGAAAATTTCTCTTTGGTTGAAAGTTAACTATTTTCTTGAAAAATGATATTTTAATCAAGAATGATTTTAACTTAAATAAAAACAGTTAAATTTAACAAAAACAATGCATTTTCATATAGAGTACTTTAAATTTCTACTAAAAATTATGTTATTAATTTTTTAGCTACAAAAATTAAGTGTGCAACATTCGACCAAGTTGTTGAAGTTTCAACCAAAAACATGAATTTTGAACCAAAAGATTATTATTTTCCAAACAAGACAAATTTTCAGTAAAAAATATAAACACGAATTTTCAACCAAATACAAAGAGTTTTTCACGAGATGAATTTTGTAACAAAAATATGATAGTAATATTTTCAATTAAAAAGAATGAACTTCTATGCAATACTATTTGGATTTTTGTATTGTTTTTTTATTAATTCAGTTCATATTTAGGCAAAAAGAAAAAAAAACCGAGAAAATGACCAAGACCAACGGTAGAACTTAATATAAAAAATTTCGATTTAAAAAGAATATTCTTATTTATTAATTTAATTTATTGAATATTTTTATTTAGTAATTCCCTATTGAATAAATACTAGTTTTGTGAAAATATGTGAATTTATTTAAGGCTGTAAATATTATTTTAAAAAAGGCTATAGGAACTGAAAACATGAAAAATTGATGAGTTAAAAAAAGAACCAGATTGCTTAACAGATTTAACTTTGTTCAAAACAATGAGATTGCAATTTCCTGAAACTTAAAAAAAGACTAAACACGCCATTTTTTTGTTTCTGTACATGTACTTGTATAAGATAGATAAAATGCACATTCAACTTCCTTGTTTTCTTTTACCTAATATTTAAAGCGTAAACAAGTTAAAATTAAAAAATAACAAATTTCTTAATAACAAGAGTATATGAAAATTTTGAAACGAGTTAAATAAATTAATATAAATTATTATATCTGATAGATATAAATCAGATCAATCATAATTGTCAGAACCTTAAATTATACGAAAATCAAATAAAAAATCCCCTTTTAACGTCCAATTATCAAATTAATGTGAAGAATTCCTGAAAATGAAATGAAGAATAAAGCAACCAAATTTGAACAAATACCACCAAATGTTCCAATTGCAATCTGAAAAAAAACTTCTTTCCTCTTCTAAAAAATAAAAAAAAAATTTTCATTTAGACAAAAATAAAAAAGAAGAAAGAAAAATGAGAAGGGAACCAACCAAATCGCCTTCCTTCTCTTTTTTATTTCTTTCGTCTTCTTTATTTTTACCATTATCAAATCGCAATAAAAAACATTAATAAAAAGCAATCACCAACGTTTCGGCACTCATACAGTACCCTTATCAAGGCAAAAAACAAATAATAATTTAAATAAAATAAAATAAAAATAAAAAAATAAATAAAATAAAAATGAAATAAAAATGACAGCAAACAGGAACAGCACCGCTGCCACGATGCTAACTCCCTGAAAGCTGAGAATCAAGTGAAAGTAGAAAATATAAACCAGGTATAAACAAACTTGACCAAGAAATGACTTACAATCCAAGTCAGCTAAATTAAAATTTTCAGAACCTTAAATTAGACGAAAATAAAGTTTAAAATCCCCTTTTAACGTCCAATTATCAAATTAATGTGAAGAATTCTGACCAAATTTGGTCGTTTTATTCTTGATTTCATTTTCAGGAATTCTTCACATTAAGATAAATCATATCCACTTTGATTAATTTTCTCGATAGACCAACATGATATTGACTCATTATGCTTAACCGCCTTAAATATATACTCCCTTACTTTGAATATTAATCAGTTATTTTATAATATCAACTAATCTAAATAGTAATAAAAACGCTAATAGAACATAGCCTAATTAAATCACGCCATCGTGGACAATAAGAAAAATTTATTATTCTGTGACAGTGACAGTGTCAGTTGAAAAAATATCTTCATCGAAATAAAATGTTTGTTGGTTTTGAAAAATAATAAAATACACTGAACAAAAAAGATTACAGGTGATGTTATTTAATAAAAGAATATATTTTTAAATCCCGCTATGAATATCGTTTAAGTAGAGCGCCACCCAAATGTGGAGAGCTATTCTCACCAAGGATGAGTCCTGTCGAGCATTGTCAAAGTGTCGAACTATGTGGATTGCGGAACACTCAGGGAAGACAAACGTTTGCAAACGTCGAGTTTTTGGAATTTTTTTAAATTTTATTTTTAAATTAAATTCGTTTAAAAGCGGACGGATTATAAATTATAATGCGAATTATAAACTTTTAAAATTAACTGATTTCATCAAATGAAATCTTACTGTTCAATCTGTAGTTCCGCGACGGGTCTCTATTCTTTCTGATAACTGAATGAATTAGTAATTTTTATTTAACTAATTGAATCAGTACATTTCTACTAATAATTAGCAGCTCAATTCTAACTATGACCATTATTAGAATTTAACTGATAATCAGTTATATTTTACTAATTCAAATTTAGAGACTATATTTTTAAACTAAAGATAATTAGATCCCTAACAGGCGTAGCGATGAATATTTCCTTTATAAGCATTAACTCTCAGATATATTTGAAATCAACTAAAATTACAATTTCAGCATACAAATAATACAAATAAGGCAAAGAATATGTTGCTTATGCAATTTTATTATTATAAACTTTTTTAAGAAATTCGTTATTTTCATACTTTCTGCAAGAAAAAAATGCTGTGCTATCTAATACGTTTTAAAGTGGCTGCTTAAGCCTACTAACCTGCAGACATTTTTTGATACTTAAAATCTAGCTTTGTTATAAAATCATTTAAGATATGGAATAAAAAGATTTCATCCTCTTTTCTTGGTAAAATTTGTCGTATATTTTGTATAGAATTGGCTTTTTAGATAGTAGAAATTTCATATTTCTGGATAAAAAGCAAATGTTCGATTAAAAATGAACCACTTTTTTGAGAAATATTTTCTTTTTAAGATTCATATTTTTGTTTGAAAACTCATACCTTTGGTTGCAAGTTGAACAATTTTATTGAAAATTTATATTTTTCTCAATTAAAAATTTGTCTGCTGGAGAGAAAGTTAAATTAATTCTTAAATTTTTTTTAATGAAGGTTATCTTTTGGATTAACAATTTAACAGTTTTGATAAAACATAATGTGTTGCTCAAAATTCAGTTCAACAATTTAGGTTTTGAAAATAATTTTTTAAAATGAAATTTCATTTCTTTTGGTTTAAATATCAATTACACTTTTTCGTTAAAAATGTATTTACTTTGTTGAAAATTCCAGTATTCTGTTACAAAGTCTTCTTTAATGGTCGAAAAGTCTTTTGTTTAAATAAATAAATAAGTTTTACAGTTTTAAATTTTTATGTGGAATGTTGTTTTATTCCGTTTATAAAAAATCATATGTTAAAAAATAATACAAGATTAAAATGCTGTTATTTCAATTTTAATGATCACGGAAGATGAGAAAATGATCCAGGAAAAATCAGGAAATTTAGAAAAAAAATATTTCCGCCTTGCAAAGCATTTTTTCTCTTAAATAGAAAAAATTTTAATTAGTTTGAAGTCACATCTCGTATTATTTCAGGAAACGATTAATTACGAAGGTAAGGGGGGAGGTAGAAATATTTGGTTACAGTTCGTTACAGAAGGTATGGGGATGGGACTTGGAGAGGGCCTATACAAAAAAAAAACCAAATTGAAAAATTTCCTCATAATGATAAACGAAAAATGTAATTTTTTGGAAATTTTTCAAAAAAATATTATACGGGTGAACTAGCCCCAAATTATTTTTTATCCCACAAAAAATTGCTTAACAGAGGTAAATTTAGGCTAAAAAATGTTTCACTTTAAATTATTTTCTGTTGGTGAACCACCCTGAATTAAGAAACAGAGATGCAATTTTTTCCAAAAAACAATATTATACGGGTGATCTACTCCTAAATTTATATTAAATACATAAAAAGCTGCAAACAGGAGTAAATTAAGGACAATAAATTTGAAGAAAATACTAGTTCCTTTGCGTTAATAAAACAAATATTACGTGTTTTTAAATCTTAATGAAAAAATGTTTTAATGGGAGGTAACTATCCACCCAAAGTTTTTCGTGAAAATGCAAAAATGCGTCAACTTTATTTGTTTCTCACGAGTAAAATATATTTTTTCCAGATTTTTTGGACTGAATTTAATTCTGTTTGGAAGTCTTTGATGCAATCAACAAAATTTTTGGGTAATTGACTCCACTAAAACTTTTTTGGCAAATTTGAAAAAAAATTTGTTTTGAATCTCTAATACTAAAAAACTTTTTTATAAGTTTTCTTAAAAAAATCTACTTTATTTGACAGAAACAATGAAGTATAATTTAGGTTGGCTACTCCAAAAAATAATTTTTCGTAAAACATCAAAAACCAATTTCCTGTTTAAAAATTTTCCATGTAATGATAAATAAATTTAGGGCAGTTTATCCCCTAGAAAACTTGTCAAAAAGTTTGAGAAAATCACCTATTTAATCTCTAATTATGAGGAAATTGATCTGATTGGTTTTTATAGAAAAATCCACCTTATTTTAGAGAAAAATAATAGAATGTAAGAACGGGTTTATTTTATTTCGTTATCATAAGCAACATATATTTTTCAATCTGTTTGGCCTGAGCTAACTCCTGTTTGACAATTTTCTCTGGTATGAAAAATATTTTTGGGGTAGTTCAATACCATATAAATTTTTTGACGAATTAAAAAAGATCACACTTTTTATTTCTCATTGTCAGGATATTTTTCTAATTTGTTTCTGCACTCTGCATGAAAATCGGTCAAATTTAACCGATTTATAGTGAAGTGACATTTAATTGCTTGGTAAAATTATATAAATTTATTTAAGACTGCATATAATAATTTTGGAAAGTTACAAACATAGAAAACATAAAAATAGACCAGTTTAATCAAACGAGGCGATGGTGAAACATGCTCATGTCCGCAGGTCCTCATGCGCTAATTTTCATCAGAGTTCTGTTTTAGATTTTTAAAAAAATTTTTTTTTTTTTTTATTATCCATAGAAAGTTGCAATAATTCAGCAACCTTTTAAAAAATGATTTGCCTGAATAAGCATCTACTTAAATTAGTATGAAAATGAGGTCTCTGAAAATAAAAATGGTCAAAATCGAACTAATTGACGTTCAAAATTTACGGATATGGTTAGCAGAAAGTGAGGCCTAAAATAATAGAAGAAAATTACTAATTCGCTTAGTCGAAATATGTCCTAATTTAATATTTTAAAGCATCTAATTGTTTTATTTAAACAAATAAATTTACTTCGAACTGTGCATCATAATTAAAAAATGTTATTAAAATAGAAAACGTGGAAAATAGAACAGTTGAACAAAAAGACGCGATGATGTGACATTGTTGATTCTATTAATACAGTAAGGTCATATTGTGAAATTGCCAATATCATTTAATCTGTTTCCAATTTAGAAACATTGATTTCTACTTGTTTGAACAAAGTTTAAAAGAACAAGAATTTTTTTCAATGTTAAAGTGACATGGAATCATACGGAGTCGAATCTAATTATATACATTCAGGGTCTTCAAGTGCTACTTTTCAACAGAGTTCTATTGTTGATTTGAAAAATTTGTTCTGGTTTTAAATTTTTCTAATTTTTATAGAAAATTACAGTTATATAGCGAACTTTGCAAAAGCGATTTTCCTTGAATCAAGATGAGCTTGAGTATCTCAAGAAGATTATTATTTTAATTTGATTAATTTTTACGCAGAACATACTTTATTGCCTGTCTGAATAAAAATTGTTGAAACTTAGCCAATTATTAGTAAAATTTTACACATTTGATTAGCGAAAATTGGGCCACCAATAATTAGAGCAAAATTACTAATTCGATTATCAATCATATTTTGTAATTCAATACTAAAAAACAACTAAGTTCTAAGAAAAAAATGTATTACCTTATTAAAGACCATATATAATAATTTAAAAAAATTATAAACATGGGAAATGTGAAAAATAGAAAAGTTAATCAGGCGACGCCATGGTGTAATATTTTTAACTTTATTCAAATAATAAAAAGCCATGTGCTAATTTTTACCAAAGTTCAGTTTTAGATTTTTAAATGTTTATGTTATATATTTTCCTTATTTTCCATAAAAATTGCAATTATTCTGCAAACTTTTTAAAAACGATTTTCTTTGAATAAGCATCAACTTGAATAAGTATGAAGTTGAGGGCCTAAAGAAGGACTTTTTAATCGTATTGACTTTTTCCTCATGCAAAAGATACTTTGAGATCACTTTAAATCAAAATTGAAAAAATTTAACTAATTGCTATTGAAGTTTTAAAGATTTGATTAACGAACAGTGAAACACTGAAGATTAGTAGAAAATTACTAATTCGATTAGTTGAGATATTTGCTAATTTCATAGTGGAATGCAATTAATTGCTTGATACAAAGGAAAAAAATTACTTTGGCCTGTCCATAATAATTTAGAAAAAGTTGATTAAAATGGAAAACTTGAAACAGAGAAAAATGTAATAAAACAACGCGACGATATGACAGTTTTAATTCTATTTCTACACAAAGAAGGTTATATTGTGAAATTGTAATTTTATGTACCCTGTTCCAATTTAGAGAAATTGCTCTCTGTTTCTTTGAACAAACTTAAGAAATATAAAAAAATTTTATATTGTTAAAATGACAAGGAAGAATAAGGAAGAGGGACATATTGACAAATTGCTGACGTTTTCTAGTCTCTTTCAGTTTTCAAATTATCTCCTTTTGATTTGTTTGCACAAAGATTAAAAAAATAAGAACTTAAGAAAAATACAATTAATCAATGATCTATAAATTTATTATAAATATTCAGGACTCATGTGTTACTTTTTAACAGGATTCTATTTTCGATTATCAAAATTTTTTACGGTTCTACTTTTTTCTTATAGAAAATTGAAATTATATAGCAACGTTTGTAAAAACGATTGGCCATGAATGACGATGAACTTGAGTATCTAAGGAAGATTATTATTTTTATTTCATTACTTTTTGTGTGAAAAAGATGCTTATTGTCTCTCTGAATCAAAATTGTTGGAACATAGTTAATTACCATTAAAATTTTTGCAGATTTGATTAGAGAAAACTTATTAAGGACTGTATATAATAAGTTTTAAAAGTTATTAACATGGAAAACGTAAAAAATTGAAAACCTAAGTCCATCGATGCCTTGGTAAAACATTTTTAACTCTAATTAAATAAAAAGAAGTCATGCGATAATCTTCAAAAGAGTTCGGTTTTCGATTGAACATATTTTTATGTTGTATATCGTCCTTACTTTCCATAAAAACTAGAAATTATTGCGCAAACTTTAAAAAAATTATTTGCCTTGAATAAATATGAATTCGAGAGCCTAAAGGAGGTATTTTTAATCGAATAGAATATTTTTTCCTCCGGGAAACGATACTTTGAGGTCACTCTAAATCAAAATTGATAAAATTTAACTAGTTCCTATTGAAATTTTACAGATTAACGAAAAGTGAAACACAAAAGATTGGTAGAAATTTACGAATTCGATTAGTTGAGATTTTTCCTAATTTCATAGTGGAATGCAATTTATTTCTTGATACAAATAAATAAATTTACATAGGCCAGTCCATAATAATTTATAACATTTTTATAAAAATGGAAAAATTTTAAAAATTGACGCAATGATGTGACATTTTTAATTCTATTCATACACTAAGTAGGTTATATTGTGAAATTATAAACGTTCTGCAGCCTCACTAAAATTTAGAAACATTACGTTCTGATTGTTTGAATAAATTTAAGAAGAAACAGAAATTTTAAATTTGTGAAAATGACAAGGAAGAAAGAAGAATAAGGAAGGTGGCCATATTGAGAAATTCCTGACGCTACCTAGTCTCTTTCCGTTTTAAAATCATCGCCTTTTGATTTGTTTGTACAATGCTTTAAAAAATAAGAATTAAAAAAAAAATGCAATGAATAAATGATCTATAAATTTATTACGCATATTCAGAGTCTCATGCGCTACTTTTTAACAGGATTCTATTTTCGATTATCAAAAATTTTTACTATTCTACATTTTTCTAGTTTTTGGTAGAAAATTGAAATTATATAGAAAACTTTGTACAAATTCTTTGCCTTCAATGAGGATGAACTTGAGTATCTAAAGAAGATTATTATGTTGATTTTAATACTTTTCTACGCTAAAATAGTTTATTGTCTTTCTAATCCAAAATTTTTGAAACATAGTTAAGTACCAGTAAAATTTTACAGATTTGATTAGCGAAAACTGGCCCACCAATGATTAATAAAAAATTACTAATTCGATTATCAAATATATGTCCTAATTCAATACTGAAAGACAGCTAATTTCTAAGAAAGATATATATTAACCTATTTAGGACTCTATATAGTAATTTTTGAAAGTTATAAACATGGAAAACGTAAAAAATAGAAAAACTAAATCCATTGATGCCATGGTAAAAATTATTTAACTGTATTCAAATAATAAGAAGACATGCAATAATCTTCAACAGAGTTCTGTTTTCGAGTTATTAAATTTTTATGTTGCACATTGTACTTCTTTTCCATTAAAAATAGAAATTATTCAGCAAACTTAAAAAAAATCATTTGCCTTCAATAAGCATGAACTTGAATAAGTATGAACTTGAGACCCTAAAGAAGGTATTTTTAATCGTATAGATTATTCCTTCCTCATGCAAAACGAAAAATGAAACACTAAAGATTAGTAGATTTTTAATGCAATTAATGCAATTAATTGATTGATACAAAGGAAAACATTTATTTAGACCCGTCCATAATAATTTACAAAAAGTTTATTAAAATAGAACACGTGAAAAATAGAAAAATATAATAAAACAACGCGATGATATGACATTTTTGATTATATTGATACACTAAGAAGGTTATATTGTGAAATTTTAAAGGTGATGTACCCTGCTACAATTTAGAAACAGTGCCCTCTGTTTGCTTGAACAACGTGAAGAAAAAACAGAATTTTTTAGATTGTTAAAATTACAAGGAAGAAAGAAGACTAAGGAAGGTCATATTGAGATATTTTTGACGGTACCTATTCTCTTCCCTTTTTCAAAATAGTGCCTTTTGATTTGTTTGCACAATGATAAAAAATAAGAATTTTTAAAAATTACCATGGATCAACGATCTATACATTTATTACGCATATTCAGGGTCTCGTGCGCTACTTTTCAATAGGATTATATTTTCGAGCATCAAAATTTTTTAAGGTTACACATTTTTTTAATTTTCTTTAGAAAATTCAAATTATTGAAAGGTGCTTGGATTTATAAGAAATATATTGCCTACACCCATAGAAATTTAGTTACATAAAACGTTAAAACCGATATTACAGTTTAATATAATCTTTTACGATTTAGGGAA
>JAWWLR010000148.1:17490155-17502618 GCA_035041075.1 Acraspis erinacei | reverse complement strand
TTCAGACCACTCTCCCTTATTTTATTTACCATGAGTACAAACGCTGACATAACATCTTGCGTGATACATGCAAGCTCTTTCTTTCCATTCTTTAGTGACTGGGTCAAAACAGCGAACCGTGTTAAAATGATCATTACCATCGAATCCACCAATCATATATATTAAATTATTTAGAGTGCAGATTCCATGATATGCTCTCGGTGTTGAATCCGTATTTACTGATAAAAACCATCTGTCAGCTCTGAATAACAATGTTATCATACATTATTTTCAGTTTTAAATATATTAAAAATGTTAATATATTACAAAAAATGTTATTAAGTGTTAAATCTAAACATTTCATTCTGTAATAATATATAATTGATAAAAGGATACCTCGCGCTTCACGCGTAGACATGATATCACCTCGCGCTTCGGGCACGGATATTTATTCATTGTATTTGGAATGCTTGAATGAAACTTTATCAAAAATATTTTTTTTAGATCACAGTATTTATATACGTCTTCGTATTCTGAATTTTTCTACTTAATCAAGTATATGTAAAATTAAGTTTCTCAAAACTCTGTAGGCTCTGAGGTACACATTAAGAGAATACTATAATCTTTTTTTATCATTTTTATCTATCTCGCGTTGTTATGCTAAAAAAAGGATTTTTGTTTTCATATTATTTTTTATGGATAAAGCAAAATATTCTACAGGTCTTCTTTTATATTTTTTACGTATCTCGCGCCTTTTGGTGTAATATTGGAATTTTCAATTCTCTGCATACTACTTGAGATGAATAAATAAAAATTACGAATCCTTTTGGAAAATAGTTAAAAGACATTTTGTAGGATTTTTAAAAAGCTATAATTTCTCTTTGAGACTTTTTGTCGTAGTTTGCGTCGTTTGGCTATTCTGATACTTTCTCAATCATAAATGATGAGATTGTAATACATGATTACAAATTTGTATCTCTTTTTTTGGGTGAATAACTTTTCTATCATTTTTTTCGTACTTTTTGTCATTTTTCAACAAATTTTTAAGTTTTATTTTTAATGCCATTTTTATGATTAAAACCAAAACTACGCCTACTATCAAAAAGTCATTCGTAACAAATTTGTAGCTCTTTTTCGGGCAAACAATTTTTGTTAAATTTTTTTTTGTAACTTCTGTCGTTTTTCTACAAATTGTAGATCTTTTTTGATATCACAATTTTTTTAATTCATCTTTATTCGTATCCTGTCTAGTTTTACCAAAAAATTGAATTTTTCATTTTTCATTATTTTATGTGCAATCAAAATTTGAATTTTCGATTTTTCAAGAAAATCCAAAAAGTTGTTGTGATAATCTTGAAGGGCTATTAAAAAGAAATGTTTTTCTTGTTTTGACTTTTTTCATATCGTGCATTTTACTGGCTGAAAATTTTGATTTTCGATTGTGGTCTCAAACATTTTCAAAATGTCCTCACTTTTTGAATTTTTATCGAAAATGTCTGGTTAACGAACTCGTCCTTTCTTTTGGGACCTAAAAAAAGTGTGCCAAAGATGGATTCGATAAGTTAATTCTTTCGAGAGTTATCGTGTTTACGGACAGCCGGACGGCCGGACGGACAGACAGCCAGACGTCATCGTAAAAACTTGATTTTCGGATTCAGGGTTCACGAAACGTGGAGATCCATTGAAACATGGTGGTGTCAAATTTCCGACAATTTTAATACTTTTTCAATCATAAATTATGAGAATGTAAAAAAGACGAAAGAAATAAAACAGAGAATTGGAGGTATTTGGTTCGGTGCCTTCTCATTTTTCTTTCCTCATTTTTATTTTCGTCCAACAAAAATTTTTCCAAATTTGGTCTTCGGATTCTTGGTTTTATTTTTAGGAATTCTATACATTAACTTGCTGTCTGAACACTGCATAGGATTTTAAATTTTATTTTAGTCTAATTTTAATTTCTTAGTTTTCAACTATTTTGTTAAAAATTCGTCTTTTTGGTAAAAAATTAATCTTTTTTCTTGAAAATTTATTTTTTGGTTAAAAATTAAACTTTTTTACTTAAGCGTTCCAGTGACTCACATGGCTAAAGGTATAATTTGAAGTGGCCTACGTCAAAAGTCAGATGTTGATGAAGAGGTGAAAGTTTAAAGGCGAGGGGTCGTAAGTCATAAGTCAGGAATTCAAAACCTAGTCAGGTTCTAGATGTCAATTGTCAGAGTTCAAATGTTAGATGGAGAGTTGAAAGTTTATGAGTACTGAGTTTTCTATAATTTAATTACCTGGTATCATACGTTTCAATAAAACTTGTCGGAGACCCAGCACTCCATCCTCCGATAGCAAATAGAATCTCGTAAGGAATTCTGGGTCTCGAAAGAGGATGTTTCAAATCAGTCTCTCCACTTTGTTTCGTATCTTGTTCCGCAAGATAGGCACGCACAGGATATAAAATTCGTCTGCAATCCTTAATACCATCGCATACATAACATGAATAAAAAATAATGCTGATTATTATCGAAATTAAATATGAGTGATATTCTAAACTTATTTTAATTAAAATACCCTGGAATACAAATACCTCGTCATTTTCAATAAGTCTCGAGGAAAGTATATTACTATTGAAGAATTTTGAACTCATTAGACCAAATCGAATACATTGAAAGAGCCTTGGCAAGTGAACTCTTCTTTTATCAATGTTTGCCTCAATCCAAAACTTGATTGCTTCGAAAACAAGTTCCTCATTCCGAACATTTAACTCATCGTCGCGAAGAATTGCTTCCAATTCTTCAATCGAAAGGTCTTTGAATTCTGTACTATCCTTGAGAATTCTTTTGAAATTGTGGCGAATGTACTTGCGACCTTTTTCTTCCAAGTCTCGACAAAAATAGTGACGCGCAAATTTGAAGATTCCTTTATAAATTAGTAGCATTCAAGAAAAATCAACAATGATCAGAGAAAATAGTAATAGGCTAAACTGGTGTGAGTTTATAACAAAATTTATGTGTTGTTAAGGGCTCGTCCATAAATTATATTAGCAATTTGACCGAAGGGTGGTCAGTTTTTTCCTTTGGGAGGGGGGGTTTTTAGTTTAGTTTAACAAATTAAAAGGATCACATAAGAAAATTTAATTTTTTTTTTGTTAGAAGTGACATTTTTGGATATAAAATTTAGTATATTTTTGGTTTGGTATTCATCACGTTGATTAAAAATTCTAATTTTTGCGTGAAAATGCTCTTATTTTGTTAAAAGATCATCTTTTTTCGTCAAAGAAGGCATAAAAAATCTTTTGTTGAAAATTAATTTTATTCAAATTCATCATTTTAGCTGAAGATTCATCTTTTTGTTTGAAATTTAAATATTTTGTGGAACTTAAGTATTCAATTGTTAGACAATTAATCTTGTTTCATGAAACTTAATCTTTTGGGTTTACAATGAAAATATTTTGTTATGAATTCGTCTGTTATGGTTAAAAATGCTTTTTTTGTTGGAAATTAATTTTTTCAATTGAAAATGTAATGATTCAATTTTTGGTTGAATAATGATCCTGTTTTAGTTGAAATTTCAAATAATGTTGTGAATATTGAAAAAATAAGTTGAAAATTAATTTTTCTTTACATTCTTCGTCTTAGTTTTAAGATTAATCTCTTTGGTTTCATATTTAAAGATTCTGTTGAAAATTCATTTTCTATTGGTTGAAAATTAATGTTTATAACTGTGAATATATCTTTTCTATTTTTGGTTAAAAATGTACACTTTGAAGTTGAAAATTCAACTATTTTTTTGAAATTTTATGTGTTATTTAGAATGTTTATTTTTGGTACCAGGGTAATCTTCTAGATAAAAAATCACATTTCTTATTAAAAATTTAACTATTAGTGGTAAGTGATCCAGTAATCGTGACGGTCCCACTAATCGTGAAACTTGGTTGCAATTTGAATATATTGTTACTAAACGATATTAAAAGCAATACTTAATAATGAAACTCGCTTATTTTTACCATTTTATAACAGCAAATAGAAATCACATTCATTCAAATTAAATAAAAAACAAAGAAATTGAAATCAAGATTATTGGGACGCTTGCCTAACTTGAGTGTTAAAATCTCATTTTTTTAAGTTTCATCATTTCAGTTGAAAATTTTTTGTTTTGGTTAAAAAATAAAATCCTTTGTAAGAATTAGTTTTTTGGTTTTGAACATTTTTTCATTTGGTTGAAAAATCCTTTTTAATACTTAACATTATTATTATTACACCATTAAGCCGTTTCCCTTTCGGGGTAGGCGTGACTCACTCGGCGGGGGAGGGGATTAGTGTGAGAAAGGGGTTATAGAATTTTTTTTTTTTTAACATAATTTTTTTAATTTATTTTTATAACTGAATATAACTGAATATAACTGAAAATTTAACTGTTTCATTTTTGTTTCAAAATTTATACTTTAAAATGGAAATTTGAACTATTTGGATCAAAATTCATGTATTTTGGTGAAAACTCTTGTTTTCAGTAGTAAGTTAATATTCTAGAGGAAAAAATAATATTTTTTGTTGACAATTCAACTATAGACTTGAGCATTGAAAATTCGTTTTTTGAAAAGACGCATAATTTCAGCTGAGAACTCATCGTTTTAGTTAACATTTTAATATTTTGATAACATTTCGTTTTTGATTGGTTGAGAATTAATTTTCCTATTTATGTTTTCAATTGTTTCATTACGTCGTTGAAAGTTCATGTACACTGCTTAAAATTTGGCTTCTGAAAGAAAAATATTCTTTTTGCTTGAAAATTAATTCAATTTTTTGGGTAAAAATGCAACTGTTGGGTTTAAAATGTTTGAAAATTAATATGCTTTGATTAAGGATTCTACTATTTTCTTCAAGATACGTATTTAAAAAAATAATAATAATAATCCTTGTTTGTGAAAAATCCACTTTTGGGTTAAGAAGTCATCTTTCTCGGTTGAAAAAAATATGTTTGGTTTAAAAAATTTAATTATTTGTTAATGAGGTCAATTATGCTGTTGGAAATTCGTTTTTCTTTTTGCTTAAAAGATCAACTGTTTGGTTTTGAATAGAAGCCCTTTAATTTAAAATGAATTATTTTTATTAAAAATTCGTCTATTTGTATTGAAAATTTATCTGGTCTGATAGAAAATAATTTTTGATAAAAAATTCAACTATTTTGTATAAAATTCAATTAATTATCATCTTTAAATCTTAGGAATTTAAATTGTGTAATATTGCATTCACTTTTGTATCAATATTACTTTTATTTAAAAAAATGTTACCCCATATTTTCGAGAAACATAGCCCTGTTCAGGCAATAACTAAGTTACTTGGAAAGGGTGGGGACGGGGGGCGTCAAAAATAGCAAAAAATTGGTAACGTAGTTGATGGATGGCCCCTAAGGATTGGTAACCGTAATAGGTGTATAAAACGTAACCAAAAATATATCATTTACTAAAAGTTAATCAAAGTTTAGATTAAAATTCAAGATAGCACTGCATATTTTACCTAGGCAATTATCTGGTCTAAGTTCATGTAATAAAAATTGACAACATAATTGGACAACTCCGAGAACTTCGAATTGATCAGCAAGTGGTAGAAGTTGTTCCACATTTTCTGGTGTCACTTTGCAGGTACCAGTGTATGCATAATCAAGAACTAATCCAAAAATATCAGCCGGAACAACATTAATTGAAACTTCAGTGACTTCAGACTGGCCACCCTTGAGGCTATTGACGAAGAGGGCTTTAAAATAGGGACTCACTGCTGATAAAATCGCTCGGTGAACAGGAAAGGTTTTATTTTGAGCGCATCTGATTAACCCATCGCAAAGTTGTTGATTGGCCCTAAAATATTTATTTTCATTAAACAAAAAATACCGAATTTTCAGGAACAATTTTTTTTCTTCTATTAAAAAATCAAAGATAGGAGAGAATTGGTTATCGATTATAAAGGTAAACGATTTCATATTATATCAGGCAGCCAGACCTTGATGATGTTGCGGACTTGTTTGGGGCTGACATTTTTTTTTGAAGGAGAAATATGAATTTTTTTTAAATTACAAAAATGGCGTAAATTTTGAAAAAAATAAATAAAAAGTCCATTTTTTCAAAAAGGTCACCTCTGATTTGTCTATTTTGTAATAGATTCATAGTAACTGATAGTAATATAAAAAATATCAAGCATGTTTTGTTTTTGCAAAGCTATTCCTTCACATAGAAAGCTTATTTTTTGTAATATGAAATGATATAATTTCGCCGAAAAGTAAAAATCCCGAATGTTAATAAAATCCAAAAATATAATTACCGAACTAGAAAATTTCAAAACTTTCCAAATACAGGAAAAAAATTACAGAAGATATTTGATAACGAAATTGATATATTCCGAATTTAAAAGATAATAAAACTAGAAAAATGCATAAATTTAAAAAAGGACCTTAAAACTTTGAAACCAGAATTTTCAACTTTACAAAATTATTAAATTCTTTTAAGTTCTAATTACAAAAGTTTTTAATTTCCAATAGAAAAAATATTGGTATTTAATAATTTTATATCTGTTAAAATAATATTTTATTTTACATCATGCATCTTGCATTAGGGTTACTTTAAAATTTGGGTAAATTATAAAAAATGTACACAAATTTTCTTTTAAAAGATCCATTTCGAAAGAAAAGTGACATCACTTAATTTTCTTTGTACATACATTTTGAGAAAAATATATAAGTGGAATTTTCAAACAAAAATTCTCATTTTTTTTTTTTTTTTTTTTTTTTTTTTAGATCCATAGAAATATGAGGAAGATATTCTGTGAGTTCTGGCCTCACTAATCTATTCTTTATTCTAATACTCAGTTATCTATTCCTTCATTCAGAAAAACTTATTTATAATATTAAATAAATTTTCAAAATAATAATTCTTTTTGTAAACATTATTGGCCTTATGTCTTAATTAAGCTAAAAATATTTATAACATAATATAAATTTACAAAATTTAGAAGTATCACATCTTTTAGATTTTAAATATGAAGTCATGAAACTATGATTTCTATTGTCGAGAAGATTGTCGAAAGATCAGAAAAAATAATTATTTCATCAATTTTCTTATTTAAAACCTAATTTCTTTAAAATTGTTTAAAGTTTTTTTGTTAAAAGTTTTGAAATATTCCGATTCCACGTATTAGAAAATTTCTTAATTGTGACTGAAAATTACGAAAGTTGTAGCAGAATTTTCAGAAATTCATCATCGAAATGACATAAATTTCGCGAACAAAAAATCCCGCGTGTGAAAATATAACAAAATATTAAATTTAAAAAAAATGCCGAAAAAGTTGATGTAAAATATCGAAATATTTCGAAGTTCCCAAAGTACACCATTTTTAAAATTCTGAAATTCAAAATTTTAGAATTTATTTCGTTCTTGAAATCAGTAAATTCTCGAAATGACGAATGAAAAATTCCGAAATTTAAAATGCCCTCAACTATAAAATTCGCGAATAAGACAATATGCGAAATAGAAAATTCCAGAAATTATATAATTTTCGAAATATAAAATCCGCAATTTGAATATTTATGAATAATAAAAATTCTCGTATAGTTTGTAATATTACAAATTTAAACAATTAAAAAATGGGTTTTTAATCAATATTACTTATTTAATGAAAATATAATAATCGAATATTTACAGAAATATATATTTTTAAATTTTTGTTATTTTAAATTAAAGAATAATTAAAAAATTAAATATTCTAGCTCGAAAATTTTACAATTCGACCATTTTCTTCCTAGAATTTTATTATGAGGGAAATTTGAAATTCGCTAACATTATAAACTGCGGGGAATTTTCCAATTCGATAATATTATAAATTGTTCAGGAATTTTCCAATGCGGGATTTTCATATCTCGGCAGTTTAGTAATTTCCGGGATTTTCAATTAATTTCAGATATTTTCTTTTTCAGAAGTTTTACTGTTTCGGGAAATTTATTTTTCGGAATTTTGTAATCAAATGGTCAAAATTACAAAGAGCTCTCTTAAATTTGAATTTATGCAGCCTGCATTATGCGTGACATAAAATAAAATATGATTCTAACATATACATTCAATGTTAAATTTCATTATTTCTTTTGTGCTGTAAATTGTTTATTTTTTGCTTTGGTAATTAGTAATTAGGTATTGTTCAGCATTCGGAATTTTTATTTTTCGAAAGAGCTATGTCATCCTATATAATTTTAGCCACTTTCATACATAAAATTATAAATGTTTGAAAAAAGAATTGATATTTTGAAAAATGTATTTTAAATGATAAAAAAGGTTTTTTATATGAAGGGATAGTTTAGTGAGGATATAACTCACAGTATGTCTCCCTCATAGTAAAATCAATCTAAAAAAAATCCAGAAAAAGTCAAGATGGCCTTTTTGAGAAAATTCCTGGAAATATTAGTCACTTTTTTATACTTCACCTAAATATTCAAGCAGCCCTAAGTTCATGAAAATCTTGTATTGACAAACAAAAAAAAGATTCTTAGTAATTTGCCGTGGAAATTAATGCTGCCCAAATTCAAATGAAATCGGTCTAAAATGATTCTGACGACCTACAAATTAATTTCGAAAATTCGAAATAAATTATAAGGGACTATTTAGAAAGGTTCTGAATTGAAATCAAAGCGAATGCTTATTTTATAAAGTTTTAAAAAGAGAAGAGGTTTAAAATGAGAATGAGAAACAAATCCAGAGGTGAAATCTGAATAGGGAAACAAACCTAAGTTCGGACCAAACGATTGGAAATTCGACGAGCGCGTAATTTGATGGTAGACACATGCATTTCCTGGTTTTTACGGTTTGTTTTTTCTTACACTGCTTTAGTTTTGTGGCAGAAACGATTGCCCGTGACATTCGGTTTCGTGAACGTTTTCTTGGTTTCATTCTGTTGGCGCCATCCATAACTTGAAACTCCTGTTCTGGCTCCTCGAGTTAGTGACTCGAGTCGCCTTCCTTTCTTTAGATTCACTTCTCAGTCACTGATGTCTTTTTTTATATTTCTAAAAAATTACAGAATTTATCCTAATCCCACTGCCAAAATGACAGGGGTTCTTGGTCGTGACAGAGGAATTCGAAAAGTCCTGCAATCGATCTTCATTTGATATACTGTTCGAAAGTTGATTCGATTCGCAGGGATCAAGAAGAGTGCAATTCTTAGATCAAGTAGCATCATCAATCACACGCTACGCGTGCGTGTAGTTTCTTGGTTCGAGGGGCAAAATAATTTGTTATACAAAATACAAATTTCGAATAACTTTTTATTTTTTAGGTTTATTTGCTTTTGAGGTTACATAAGTACAATCAATTTCCTAAGAATTTTGAGAAAATTGAAAAAGATTAAAAAATGTTTAGATTCGTTAAATCAAGATTTCAACAAGATAGTTGATACTTAACCAAATAGTTGCATTTTCAAACAAAGAAATCTAATATTTAGTATTTCAATTTAAAATATGTTTATTTAATTAAAAAACAGTTGAATCCATTATGAAAAGACTGATTCTCAAGAAAATAGTTGATTTTTCATCCAAAAAACAATAATTTAAACCAGTTTTATTTTTAATAAAAAAAATCCAATATTTTCCAAAAGAAATTACTTTTTTTAACTTTTTAGGAACGCAGTTTAACTTTCAAATAAGTAGTTGTTATTACAATACAAAAATATTTTAATTTTTAAATAGAAAACAGTTGAATTATAAACAAAATTAATAAACTAGTTAAATCTTTAATCAACAAGATAAATTTTTAACCTAAAAGATTAATTTATTGTCTAAGAAATAAATTTTTAATAAAATGGTTACGTTTTCCAGCAAAGAGATGAATTTTAAACTAAAGTGATGAATCCTCAACCAAATGATTGAATTTTTGAAAAAGTAATTTAATTTTTATCAAAGTAATGGAATCTTCAACCCAAAAAGATTAATTCTCAAAAACACATACAATAGCTGATACTTAAACCATAAAATATTCTAAATTTAAAATAAAGTAACCGGCTGTATTATGGAACGGCTTTCAGCGTAACGAAAAAAATATCGTCGATTACAAATGCTTGAGTAAACTACTCAAACTAATCCAAGTATATTTTGACAGACCAATATCTCTAGTATCAAATTGGGTACATTTATTCTATTTAAAAAATGATAAGTTTCAAAAAATAAAAAAAAAATTCATCTAAGCGTAACATTTAAAAGATAAATATCAATGACCAAATATCAGAGTAAATGAAATAATTACATAATGCCTTGTTACATTCTGAAAGTATAAAGATGAATTGTTAACCAAGTAGATTAATCTCTACGAAAAAGACGTATTTTCAACTAAAAAAGTTAAATTGTCAATCAAACATGTTTTTCAGTTAAGAAAATTAATTTGCTTCCAAAAAGATGAATTTTCATCTGAAATTATGGATTATTCAATTAGAATAGTAACATTTTCAGTTGAAAAACAATAATTTTTGAAGAAGAAAAAACAATTTTCAAACAATTTATTAATACTAAATAAATTATCCAAAAATAGTTAAACTTTCAAAGAAAGTTTTGAATTTTCAACTAAAATGATGAATCTTCAACTTCAATAGTAAAATTTGTAACCTAGAACATGAATTTTCAAAGAAAACAGATCCATTTTCAACCAAATAGTTGAATTTGAAAGACAAAAATATGAGTTTTCAACGAAAAATTGAATTGGTAAATTTGAAGTTAAAAAACAGTTTCCAACACAAAAAAATGTTATAAAATTATGAATTTTTAACTAAAATTATAAATATTTAACAGGAATATTTGAGTTTTCTACGAAAATGATATATTTTTAAACGAAAGATTATTTTATACAAAAAAATACGATTTTTTAACCAAATATATCAATTTTAAACTAAAAAAAGATAGATTCTTAGAGAAACATTTTTACCATAGATGATCTACTAGTTGAGACAATGGCATTTTCAGTGAAAAGAACACAAATTTTTAAAGAAACAAAAAATGTTAAACAATTTATTATTGATAAATAAATTCTCAAAGCAATAGTTACACTTTAATAAAAAGCAATGAATTATCAATCAAAAATTGAAAGTTAAATTTCCAGTTCAAACAAAATTAATTTTCCGCAAAAAAAAACAATTTTTTAACCAAAGTTATAAATATACAACTAAAATTATAAATATTTAAATCGAATACTTGAATCTTCAATAACAATAATGAATTTTCAAACAAGTAGATCAAATTCTAATAAAAGGGCGAATTTTTAATTAAAAAGGCATGTCTGAACCGTTCCATAATGGGGGACATTCAAAAATTTGGTGTACACAACTGGGAACATGGATTTAAATTAAATGCAAAAATAAAAATGGATAAATTGCGGCCGGAAATGTAATCTATAATTTTCGAATGATTGATATTACAAAAAATGCATTTAATCGTCAGCTTGGTTTCTTTATTTTCGTTCATCAAGGCTCGTCACTTTTCGCTGGTTAGTGATACCGTAGACGGAAATTTCAGAAAATCTGTGGATACATCCTATCCAATTTTTTAAAATTTTTTCAAATACCAATAAATGAATTTTTTCTTTTCAATTATAATCAAAAACGGCGCACAGTGATAAATATGGAAAAAATTCGAGCCACGTGACAATTTTAATCAAATAATTTAAAAAAATGTATTCTTCTCTAAAAATGTTATATTTAATATTTCCAGTGAGAGAATTGTTATAACTAGCCATATATTTTTTTTTATTAACCATGAAAAGACTTGCCTCAACATCAGTGGAAATTGTTCGAAAATAACGCAGGACTACAAAATATATTTTCGGGAGTTTACATAGAGTTGACTAGGTGTGCTATATGTTTTTTGGGTCGCTGAATACGAATCCATAATCAGAATGACTCCAGCAGGTCAGAATTTTGATTAAATTAAAAAAAATAACCTTTAATATTTAACATGAGTTATTATAGGTTATTTTTTTTTGTTTTTTTTTTAAATTTAATCAAAATCTTGACATGCTGGACAGGCTAGTTATAAAAATTCTCTCACAGGAAATATTAAATATAAGATTTTTAGAGAAGAGTACAATTTTTTTATTATAAATAATTATTTATTATTATTATTTGATTAAAATCTTCACGTGGACCGAATATTTTCCCAAATTTATCACTATGCGGCGTTCCATAATACGGCCCGTTTCCTTATACTTTGTAGGTCCTGGGAAGTTGTTAATTTCTCATATATAAAATTCGGATCTTGGTAAATATAAAGAAACATTTTTGAAAGAAGCAATTAATTTCTAGAGTTTGATCATTTTTTTCTAAATTAATCATTTATCTTTTTGGGTTTAAAAATTCAGTCATTTAATTGAAAATGAAGTTCTTTGTTGAAAATTCATATGTGCGTGTCTCCATAACAGATAAAGATAATTTACAAAAGGAATTACAAAACGTTAAACAAATTCTAATACAGAACGATTACA